>VUQG01021339.1:0-32079 GCA_015106755.1 Etia nguti | reverse complement strand
ATCTGAATTAAAAAAAAAAAAAAAATGCAACAGCAACGAGGTGTATTTCATTTTCATTAAACTGGGATTAGATAGAAAAGTAGAAAGACCCATCAAATCCATCACTCCATCCATTTACTTAACCACGTAACTAATCCAGGGTCACATGGGGGGTTGAGCCCATCCCAGCTGTCACTGATCAGGAGGTGGGGTACACCTGGACAGGTGACCAATCCATCACAGAGTAAAGTCCAGGAGTTGTTTGACAGAAATAGAAAAACATTTGTCAGGAAGCTGAGATTAGCTCGTGAAGAAAACCCACATCTTTGAAATTCCTACTTCTGATGGGAAAACATAACAGGGACATCAAATGGTGCAAGCTCAAAGTGACACTCCTGTTTCTTCTCAGTGAGCGACCTGGGCTGCATGCAAAAAACAAAACAAACAAAAAAAACATTTTGGTTTTGTAAATATGAACAGAAGGTTATTTTGAGCTGGTTCTTGTTTCTGCTGCTTCAAACACCAAGGAGGTTACACAGTTGGCCTGGTTTGTCTGTTTGTTTGTCAGATTGCTTAAAAAACAATGGATGGATCTGCATTTAAACTTTACAGACAGTTCAGCTTGATCCAGGTTAAAAGTGATTAACTTTTGGACTTGATCCGGAACTGGATCCAGGAATTTTCAGTATTCTTTACCACTGGGAGAATGGACAAAACTGCACATTTCACATCATTCATCAAAGGAGAATTTGGGAGGTAACAGCTTGATGCTCTCAAGGACATTTCACAAAGTAACCCAGAGCCAGAGCCAGTACCCTTCTGGATCCAGAGGTTCAAATCATGGATAAAGGAGGGCATGTTTAGCCTTGGCGGTGGTCCACAGTGTCGGGCTGTTCTTTTCTCTTCCATTGGTATTTTGGTGATTAAATCATCAGTTTTAAAGATCGTTGCACAACAGCAGTCAATTACATTTGTGTCTGAGAGCCTCAGAGGTGCCGAGTTCACTGAGCGAGGTTTGCATTTTGTAGTTTCCAAGAAAAAAAGCTTGAAACTCAAAGTGAAGAAATGTTCAGTCCATTTGTTCAGCGATCACTTTGTATGTTAGAGACAAATCTGAAACGAGGAATGTGCAGAAATGTTGAGTTTGTGGTTAAAATCTTAGATTTTAGTTTAGAATTTATCTCAGACTGGCTTCAGTTTAAAGCAGAACATCATCACAGTGCAGAACCAGAGAGACTCCTTTAAAACAGCATGTGATGTTTGTATATACAGTTCATACTCTTTGAAATGCCCAGAGCATCCTTTGGGTGTTTGTTCCTGAAGTGTTTTGGTTGACAGACAGCTGAGGGAATATTTGGCTGAAAGTCTGAACAACAAAACCTGCAAACTGAGGATCTGTAGGAGGATCAACACATGAAGTCTTTAACCCACGAGGCGAAACTGTCCCACTGCTGTTTCAGGTGTAAAAGTCAGAGAATTTATTTTTTGCCTCTTGATAAAGGTTTACAAATTTAAATCACATTTGTTCGAGCATTCAAGAAGACCAAACCCCAAAATCTGAGCATCATAAGTCATCTTAAAGATCTGGGACATCAGGTAACCGGCTCTGTCTGAAATCAAACCATTCAAATTGTGTTCTGCTGGTCATGTGACATGACGACCATCACAGCAGCTCAACATTCTTGAATTTTGAGGTCTGGTCTTGGCTCACCAGTTATCGGATATTACAAAGTTAATTTGGGATTATGGATTTATTAAATTAGGAAACAAATTCATTTTTTAATGGCACAAACAGCCATCGTGTTCACATCTGAGTGAAGACAAACTCTGCATTCACCAAAGAAAACCAAACTTGGAGACAGTTTGAAGAAATTCTGTGATTCTCGTTACCACTCAAAAAATATTCATCCTACTTTGATTCTAACAAGAAACGTCGAGGTTGAGAAAAAATGAAATAAAAAAAACTGGCTGATCAAAACGATTGATTAATTTTCTGCCCCCTGATTTATTTGTCTGGCTACTCACACTAGATGAATGAAACGACATTTCAAGCTCTGTACTTTAGAATTAAAAGATCTCATAAGTACTTCTGTATAGTTTTACATTATTGCTTCACAGTTATGAGATCAGAGACTTACAAAACAAAAACAATCTCTCCTGTACATATGAAAAGAATATCCCAAGATCTGCCTCTCCTGTTTCTGGACGTCACCACAGTGGATTTAAAATCAGACGATCGAGACGTGACTGAAGTGCGAACTTTCAGCTTTAATTCAAAGGTTACATGAAGGAAATGAAGGAAGGAAACACAGCATTATTCCTAGACTTCCTAATATTCCAAATATGAAAAACAAGCCTTATATTAAAAATTGCTAGTTTGTCAAATTACTGTTGATCCTCTGGAGGATTGTGTATAAAAATGGTTGTAATTCCTAAACAGTAAATGTAATCTTGTTCTGAAAGCTCTTGAATTTAAGCTCAAAGTCTGCATTTCAGTCACCTTTGGTGAAAACAGAGTGTTTGTGGTCAGAGTCAGAGCGTAACGCCCGATCCTCGCTCCTCCAGCAGTTTGCAGGCTGTCACACGGACATGGTTTTATACAAACAGTCCTAAACGTGAGTGCAAAGGCATGCAGCAGCACCCGCCTCCCGGTGCGGCGTCACCCACAAACCCAGAGGACGTCACATGATAGAAAAGAGATTACAGCTCTGCATTAGTGAACAAACATCAGCAAAACACGGTCACCGTTAGTGTCTGTGAGCAGAGCGCTGCTCCCGATGCAGTCAAATATATAAAGGTTATGCATTCATGCTGCTGATGGAGACAAGTGTGTCCGGCGACGGGTTTCAGGAGGATTAAAGGTCCTGTATTCAGACAGGAAGTGGAATCTTGTGTTTGGTTTGAAGCTGACCTGAAAGAGGATGGACATCAAGTTCTAAGAGTACAGCTGGAAAACGTATAAATATTGTTTGTAGTTTTGCTTTTAGCAGATGAAATGGTTTTAAAGTTGTAAATTTCTTCAACAACAAACCTGCACATGGTCCCAAACAGACAATATAGCACTAGAAGTATGTAAGAAGCTGTTTGAGACGCAGCACAAATGTTGCCACTCGGCTACATTTCCACTTTGGGGAAATTAATCTGAAGCATTATCTAAAGAAATGCAATCTTTAACGGTCACCATGGCATAAAAGCTGCATGTAAAGAATCACCAGTAAAATCTGATGAATAACACCTAAAGGTTTGCTTTCTTTACACCGAAACGAGGTTTTAGAAAAGTAGAAAAGTTAAACTTCTTCCACCATCTTTGCTATTACAAATTCCTCTCACAGGTTCAGGATCCTGTCTTCTAAAACCTCCACGCTCAGTGGGCGCGCCATGGCTTTAGCTGAACATCGAATACAGAAATAGCAGACAAGCTGATGTACTGAAACAAGATTAGATACTCTAACAAAAGTAGATTACTTTCGTTAGAGTAATCTTAGAGTTTTGGTTGAGTGTGGAGGTGAACCTGCTCTTGAATTCCTCGTTTTTATTCATTTTAAAAAGCCTCTGAACTGGATTAAAAGAAGGTGGGAAAGCTGATTATTGGAATTTTCTACCCTATTTGATCGCTCATGGTGCTTTCTTACTACTAGCCTCATTCTCACCAGTGCCTTTAACCTAACAGTCACACACTCACACTCTGATGGATGCATCGAGGGTTCACTGTTGTGCCCAAGGATACTTCAAGGACCTCCAGCCTTCCAGTTAGCAGCTGATCCGCTCTACCTCCTGAGCCCCAGCCACCCCAAATCAAACCATATCTCACCTGCTGCACGACATAAAGCTGTGAGCGATGAGCAAACAGCACATGAAGGCATGTCTGAGAGTTTGTTTGTTCGTCCAAACCAAAATAACAAGTAGAAAAAGACACAGGACCACGGACAGACAGGTCACCTCAGGTCACCTCAGGTCAGGTCATTTCTAATATGAAAACTTTTTTGGGGTTGTTTACAGCACTCGGTTTGCTGGCGTATTTACCTTTCAAATGTTGTTTTCCTATCATATTTATCTCGCTCTTTCTGGTTCATCTCTAATGCTGATTGGCTGCAGGACCTCACCTGCATGAACATAAAGCCAGAGGAGGTGAAGCTGACACTTTTTCCTCAGTTTTTTCTTTCACTTTTGTTTACAGGTCATTGGCTGAGCTGGCCATGACCTGCAGTCAAAAATTTGTGACTTTTCGGGTGTTTTTGGAGCAAATTCGAGAGAATCTATTCATTAATTACCTGCTGTTAATTCAAACACTGATAGATCGCCACCCGCTGAGGTCACAACACCAGCCGCTGAGTATCAGATGACGCAGCCAGGATCAACAGTCAGAGTTATGTCCTGTAGCTTTTTTTTTTAGCATGAAACCAAAACAAAACCTGAACCTTGACTCAGAGTGTGAGGTGTGAAAAGGCCCTGAGTTTAGTGACTGACGCTCCGGCCGCTTTCATGGACGCTCCTGTTGGGAAGTTCTGTGGAAATGTTTAAAATAAACTGACTCAACATGTTTTTAGTCTGTTGGTGTGTAAACTCACATCTTTTTTTAAGTCTTTGAGAAATCCATCTCATCTTCCAGCATCAGTCAACAGAGCTGATACCAGACCAATATATCAGTGCGTCCCTAAAAGCGTTTTCTTCTCCCTGATGAACTTCTGAGGATCGCCGTCACACTCCGAACGCTACAAAATGAGATAACTTTAACAAAACCCAAAATTGTTTTCATTGCTGTGAAACTTGTATGAACTTCAGCACCAGATTCTAAAACGCCTGCGAGCTCTTTTTCATCAGGCTGATGTGTGAACCTGAATACGGGACCTTTAACCGTCTCTGAAGATATTTAAAGTGAGATCTTGCACATGGCTGCCTGTGCTGAGTGTTAGTGCTGCATTTGTGTTCATCAGATGAACTAAATTACAATAATCAGTTTTTTTTAAACAGTAGAGCTACTGTCAGTGTGCTTGACAGAGACGAGACAGAGAGTAAAAGAAGGGAGGGGGCAGAGGTGAAACCATCCGGACTCACTGGGCTCTCCTCAGAAGAAATGCTGCCGGCCCAACAACAGGTCCCCGACCCATCGTTTGAGAAGCAGATCTGAGGAGAAACAAATCCAGTGCCTTCCTGTTAATGTGTCTGTGTTAAATCTGTCCCACAGACTGTTCAGCTCCTCCGGTTTGACAGAAGAAGAACGATGCTTTGAGAAAAGAAAACCCAAAAGACATGGAAACTGTCATCGTCTTTTCATGCTTCAGCCCACGAAACACAAACCAGACGTCCACTTTTATCCTCGCACAGATCCCAGCACGCACAGCCAGTCGAGCATGCGCCTCCCTAATCATGTCAGAGGTTTCTTCCTGTTTAAAGGGGTTTTTTCTCCCCGCTCTCTCCGAGTCCTGGCTAATATTAAAAACGGTGTAATGCTAAGATTCTTCAAACTCAATAAAATATAAAACTTTATCCATTCAGCCTGCCTGGAGTGCACTCAATAGCATTTCATATTATTTTGGTTCTGGTATTCAGATCGTTCCTTTGATCGAAAAGGCCACTCATTATTTAATTACCTCTGGGCTGAACCACTGCAGTTAACTGTTGCCGGGCTCCTGACTGGTTCTAGTGATCATTACACATGTCAAGGTCACTGGATGACTTTTATCATTATTTTAAAAAGCAGATTTGAGAGAAAAAATGCAGACGGAAATTTTTATCCCACGTAAAATAAGTTTGTGATTGAAATTGGAATCTGCATTTTTTTCCTTTGGTTTTGAGCTGGAAAGTGTTTATTATGAAGGGATTAAAAAAAGTTAGATTAATAGACACCAAGTGGCTACAGCGTCTGTATTAGGACACTTGTCAAAGCAGTCATGAACCTAATTTTAAGGCCTTAAAAGCATCCAGATGAAGGAGTTTTTTAAAAAAAGAACCTCTGTATGGTTGTAATGAAGGGGGAAACTGTTTTCTGTAGCAGGCAGTAAACATGTTTATTTCTGCTGTAAAAGTAGACATTTTAACATGGGAGTCTATGGGGACTGACTCACCGGTGGAGCCCGCCTCACGTGGCCACTAGTGGAACTGCAGTTTTTCATAACTTAGGTTTTGTCGCTTGATGATTGGAGAAAAACTCAATTTAAACTGCAAAAAATGAACTGACTTTAAAGGCACCTATACAGCTGATTCTACCTGGGATGCAAGTGGTCACCTGGAAGAAAGGAAATCGATCAGATTGACAGCTGATGATGGGAAGTGATTAGCGGGAGTGAGCTGGTTTGGAAAAAATGGACTGAAGCATGAAAAAGTCCTTTAAGAAAGCTGAGATGGATGTCCTGCTGCTTTAATCAGTTCACACACCTGACCTCGCCGTCATCTCTTTGACTGTCAGGCTCCTCACTGAGTCACATGACCCTTTTCATCCATACAGCTTCAGGTCCTCTTGCCCCATGAGTGTCTGTCAAACCTCCCCCTCCACCCTCCTTCAACTACCACATGTACGTCTTTGTGGTGTCGATCTGACTCCCCCCTGCCTCCTCACCCCTCGCTCCCCCCTCCCTGTCTTCCTCTTCCTCCTTGTCGTCTTTGTCCTTCTCGGTCTCGCTCTCCCACAGCGTGATGAGTGGTGGGTAAAGCTCATTCAAAGGGATGGATGTGGCGTGCTGCATGTACTTCTTCAGCGAGTGGCCGCAGGATTTGTGCTGCTGCACACGCCGGCCCATGTACACCACCAGCAGCGCCATGATGGACAAAGCGAACATGGAGCCCATGACGGCCGCCAGTGCCACGCTGCTGCGCCGCGACGCCACCAGCTCCACCGAGAAACCCGCCTCCTTAGTGGTGATGTTCAGACAGGAGGTGTGGACGGGACCAGAGGGGAGGGAGGAGGAGGAGGAGGAAGGAGACACAGGGGTAGAGGAGGTGCTAGGAGAGGAAGAAGGAGAGGTGGGGTGAGGAGGAGAGGAGGAGACAGTAAGGCAGACGTGGTACTCAGTGGCAGGAAGGAGATGAGTCAGGTTGTACTCCTGCACGTCAACTGGAACCTGGAGAGTCAGGGGGAGGGGGAGGCAGAGAGGAAAATGTAATTAGTCCATCGATTGCCTCCTGCTGGGTGTAAACCGAGTGTGACAGGATAGGGTGTTGGTGACAGAGCCCGAACAGGTTGATTGATTGATATCAAGTCTATATTATTCATGTTTCCCACGCCACGTGTCAAACTTATTTAAAGCTGAGTCAAATTAATCTGTAAATGCAAACTCCTGTTGATGGCTTCACAACTTCCAGCAGTAATGTCATTGGGTGATGTGTTCACCTTGGCTGTGTAGCTGATCTGAGGGTTGTCAATGTGCACGGTTGCACTGGTCCACCGGGGAAGAGGGACGGGGATGTCATGATGGTTTGAACCCACAGCTGAAGCTCCTCCACTGGGATATAACTTCCACTCCAACACCACAGACTGGGCGTGAACCACCTGCACATGAAACAAGAAACAGTGACTCACCAGTGTCATGGAGGACCAACCGTCTGGAGCACCACATAGTTTAATACCAGAAGAATAGAAGAAGAGACTAGAAGAATGAAAAATAACCCAAAGAAGTAAAGAAGTGCAAGAACTAGAAAAAGATTAAGAGCTAGAAACAGAGAAATACAGACTTGACAAGTAGAAAAAGAAGAAAAAGAAACCAATAGCTTTAACTAGAGGAGAACAAGATAACAAGACCTGAAGAACTAGAATTTGAAGAACTTGTAGTGTATAGTGTCTGAGCTCACAGCATAACTCTAATAACACCTAAACCTGTTCGTATAGCACACGAAGTACAAAACGTACCTTAGCGAGCACCACCAGAGACCCTGCACCACTGGATGAGTTCCCCAGCCAGGTTCTGTCTCTGCTGGGGTCATTCCCCCCACCAGACCAAGAGCCGCCATATCCCTGAGAGTCTACGAACACCGAGACACTCTTGGTGTCTGCTCCCTCGATGTTCCAAGCCACACAGGTGTACACACCTGTAAGAGAAGAGCAGATTTTATGCAACTGAAGGTAAAAAATAAAAATCCACTTTAAACTGAACTGGATGTGAGCCTGCCACTCAGACTGACCTGCGTCTGATGGCTCTGCGTGTTCGATCACCAGCGCACCAGGATCTGACATCCGATGCTTCTTCTTCCTCCTGCTCAGGCCACGCCCCTCCTCTGATATGATTGGTGAAGCCACCGCCTCTGAGCTCACCTGAGCAGATTTATAATGTCACTCTTTGGTTTCTCTTTACAGGATCATGCACTTTTTTAGTTCTTACTCAATGCATGAATTTATTTTACTAATTAGTTTATTAATACATTATGATTTAAGGGGTAATAGTGATTATACAAGGTTTAATACGGTATACATCAGGTAGTTAAGGAATGGGCACAAGCAGTTTTTATTAAACATACTTGATTGTATACGTTCAGTTTATGCCGAGGCTTTTTTTTCTTAATGATAAATTTTTTGGATAAATAAACCTTTAATTCTATTTCAGATGCCATTGCTCAAAATTATTGCTTCATGTCATGTCAAGATACTTGTTTAGGGTTAAGAAAAGATTTTAGCTGGGGTTAAATCACACCTGTTCACAACAGCAACCTACTTGTGGACAACTAATGAGTTCTAAGCATCATGAACTGGCCGTGTGAAGCAGTCAAGATAGGACCCAAATGCAGACTCACCGAGGCGAAAATGAACTCAAAAACAGCTTTACTGCTGGACGGCAGAAATACAAAACTAACTAAACTTGGAATATACATAAAACTAAACAGGCAGGGACACACAGCGGGGAATGAGGGAGAACGTGACACTGGACAGAGGGAAACAGAGGGCTTAAATATGCAAGAAATGACAAGGGAAGAGGAAACATATGGGGAACAGAGCTGAGACAAATTAGACATGACAAGACAGAGGAAGCAAAACTAAACACACTGAACATGGAACACGAGACTGTCAAAATAAAACAGGAACATAGTGAGACGTAGACTGTGACAACAGGACATGGAACACGTAGACATGAAACACATGACAGACCGGGGAGGCAGGATGGAATACAAGTAGAGGAACGTGGGAACAGGCAAGGGGAAAAAACACAGACACCACTAAGGGGGCAAGGGAGAGTGAGAGGGAAACACGAGGGTAAAGGGGGGGGGGGGGACAAGGACCCTAGAGAATGAAGAGAGCACAAGGTGGACATGACAGACTGGGGAAACGTGGGATAAACATGATAGATGTGGGGAACATGGAATGGAACACAAGGAAGGGAAACAAGACACAAAGACACATAAACCCAGACACACAGAGAAGGACACAGGGGACAAAGACACAGGGGAACCTAATAACCAAGGACAACCTAGGCAATAAAGAATAAACTCAAGACTAACAAAATAAACCATAATACAAAAATGATATCAATATACAAGAAAACTCAAAACGGGTCAAATGACCCAGGACCATGACAGTAAGTGACTCCTACGGTCCATCAGGGCACAGATGTCAAAGGTGTAAATGTGTGTAGGTGTACATGTCAGGAGAATGAGCCGCTGTGGTGATTTAAACCCATTTTCAGATTGTCTCGTGCTCTCACGCTGAAGCTGTGTTTGCTGGAGTGAGTCATTTAGTACAATTTAATGTTGCACTTGATTAATGTAGCTCTGTTATCCTGCTATTACGCTAATCGCTAATTATACAGTGGAACAGACAGAACAGTGGAGATGCAGAGGGAACGACACACTGGGGAGTTTTATTCACCACGTCCAGCATGAAGAGGAAGTAATGTGTAATAATCAGTGTCTGTTGTGATAACTGATTAACTGAAATCAATGAAGTGAAAATGCTCAAAGCTTTGTGTTTTTCTCTGGGCCTTGGACACACACACACAAACTGATTTCCGCCCACCTTGTCACCATTTGGCGTCACCCAATAGAACTGTGGGCCGGGGTCAGCGTCTGCCCAGCACTCCAGCGTGATTGGCTGCCCTGCGCTGACGTTTATGGTTGGGGGGAAGGCGTGAGGAGTGATGTGAGGCAGGCAGCTGTTGGTACCGCCTCCGCCCCATCCAACCGCCACCACCTCCCCCAGCTCCTGGCCGATCAGGTGAGGCGGGGAGGAGCAGATTGTGATGGAGGAATCCAGCAGCTTGAGGTGTGATTGGTTGCCAAGGTGAGGCCCCCATGAGGAGAGGCAGTCGCACCGAAGAGGGTTCGAGTGAAGAGAAACCTCCTCAAGAGAACGGAGGGAGGAGAGGAGGTCTCCAGAGAGGAGGCTGAGCTGGTTATTATGGAGGAGGAGAGTCCGGAGGGAGGGCAGGTTACTGAGGGCAGAAGACCGGAAACAAAAGACATCGAATGAGGAGGAAAAACAAAAGAAGAATGTTGACAGATAGAAAAGAAAGAAGAGCTAGTAGTAGAACTAGATGAAGAACTAGGAGAATGTGAAGAAGAAGATGAAGAGACAACAGCTGAAGGAGTTTGATACATCAAATGAGCTCAGCATGAACTAAAACATTTGGAGATTTGGTCACAGGAGGAGAACCAAGTGATTTGGGGGTTTACAAATGATACTAATATCAATCTTTGATCTTAATCCCTCCTCTAGCAACTGACTCTTTTTTAACCTAAAAAAGGAAGATTTTTAAAATCACTTTTTCTCATGAACAACATAACATATGTAAAAATAAAAAATATTAATCAGTGTGGGCTGGCTCAGAGACAGTTAGAAACTCACCTGAAGGCCTGTGGGTCGATGTACGAGAGGCGTGGGTTGTTGCAGAGCTCCAATTTAGCAAGTTCTGGAAGGTTTTGAAAAGCTGCTCGCTCCACCATCAGCAGGTCCTCCATGTTGTTCAGACTGAAGCCAAACACAACACAGCATTTACTACAACGTGCAACAGGCACAAACTGCACATGATGAACAGGTGTCAGCATCCTTAGGTGAAAAACATAGCCAAAAAAATTGCAACAACTTGGAACAACGTGATCTCTGCTTTGTGTTTTCCAGCCAACCTGAGTTCCTCCAGGTGCTCAAGGTTCTGTAAATCTCCCTGCTGGACTCGGCCAATCGGGTTCCTGTTCAGGTCTAGGAACTTCAAGTTTGGGAGCACGCTCAGAGCATCGCGAGGAACAGACCTGCCATGAGAATGAAATTCAGCCATGGCTCCAGTGACAGAAGGTTATGGAACCGAGACCTTGTTCCTGCAGAAAGTTAATTAATCATTGGACATCCCCTTGAAGCTAAAAGTTTGTTACTAGTGGACATTCAAGGCTCTGACTGCTGAGAACCCTTTAAAATAACTTTTCCCCCACCCTGTTACATCAACAGTATCCTTCACTACCACTCATATCAATCACATCATCATTTTCCTTTGATAATGGCCATTTTATCTGTCAACAACTACAAGTTGCCATATTCGATGCTCTCTGGTCACCACATTGCTTCTAGTCTTTTCCTTTATGCATGTCATTTAAGACAGTAAAGTCTACTTAATAACAGGGTTATAGATAGGTCTAACAGGCTAAGAGAAAGTAAACTAGGGATCCTGTGCTGACGAACCTGAGCCGGTTGTCATAGAAAGAGAGGCTCTCCAGGTAGTCCAGGCCCAAGAAAGCAGCAGAGGGAACAGAGGCCAGTCCCATTCCTGCCAGGACCAGGCTGTGGAGGCGGGACAGAGGCAAGAAGTTCTTCTCCTCAAGACCCAGGATAGGGTTTTCCCCAATCATCAGAATCTCCAGGGATGGCAGAGACTCGAACCAGCGACTGTCGATAGCCACCAGATGGTTGGAGTTCAGGTGGAGCCTAGGAGAAACATCAGAGAATAGAGAACCAATTCAGATGAAGCTGAATGGTAGCAACATGACAGGTTTTTGAAAGTTTGGGGGTGGATGTAGTCCCTGAGAGTGACCTAGTGAACCTTTAGGAGGTTTCAAGATCTGATTATGTTGGTCTTTGGTGTTTTTTTAGTTGCTTCGACAATTAACATCAGAGATGGATGGATGATTCCTAGATCCAGCCTGCAGATTTTGTCTGCTATGATTCTGTTCCCAGAGAAACTCCCACGTTCTACCTCCTAAGTCCTCACTGAGAACTGGTCATCTGGAAGATTCTGGGATAAGCTAACTGTTGAAATGAGGTTTGATAGAAGGAGTGGTGGTGGCGATTACCGCAGCAAGTTGGTGAGGCCGGCAAAGGCTTTGGGTCCGATGGAAGAGATGTGGTTATGGTTGATGTAGAGCTCTTCCAGACTGGAGAGGTTCCTCAGACAGAAGTCCTCCAGCTCCTCAATGTGGTTCTCCTCCAGGTACAGAGTCACCAGGCGGCCAAGAGAGGACAGGCCCATGGAGCTCACCTGAACAGAGACAGGGAGAGAAATTATTTCGGTATAAAACTGACTTAGAGTGGATTATCAAGTTGGACCAGGATGGAAATAAATGTAAACCATATTTTTTTCATTTCAGCTACGAGCCGTAAGCAAAATCCGGCATCTGGTGTAAAGATTTTCTCAAATCAAACATGCAGCACTACCCACTGCGCCGACCCCGTGTGAATACAGTAGCAGCTGAAAGTAGCTTTCATCCAGCTGTTACTGACATCTGTATCCTGCTGTTCAACAAGACTGTGGATGAATATTGAGAATTGAGAAGCGTATACCTGTGTGAAGTGGTTCTGAGACAGGTCGAGCTCTGTCAGGTTGGTCAGACTCTGCAGTTCACTAGTTATAGAGGAGATGTTGTTACTCTGCAGCAGCAGCACCTGAAAGGAATTATGAAAAATCACATTCAGAATATATTAACAACATAATGACTGGTCAGTCTTTCAACTGGCTCATTAGAGTCAGGTCAGAGTCAGAACCCCAGTTTATGTTAATGTATGCAGGGTCTCATTAGTCAAGAACATCCAGAAAATACTCTCCTTTTTATTCAATCCCAAAGCGATGCTCTCAGCAGGCATGAACTGAGAAAGATGCTACCTTGCTCTTTGGGTTCATGATCTAGAGCAGATGTAACGATCAAATTTCACAAAAAATCTTTGTCATCTTTGAAAGTAGTTCAGTGTTGTCTGATCCTTGTGTGCCTGCAGACACTCCTGAGGGTCAAAAGAGCACAACCATACACTATATATAGTGATGGATTCAAAAAGTATGTAGGCCAGAAAAGCGAATCCAGTGCATGAATGCCTTAAACCTGCTAACAGCCACCAAAGAGGGTGGGGGGTGGGGGTGTCCCTCTGCTTGCCATTGAAAAATTGATAGAAGTCTTTGGGAAATGAGCCTACTGCTCCCCTGCTCTATGACCGCTGGTCTGACTTGCTAGTTTCAAGTCCCATTTAAGAAAGTCTGATGCTTTTTTTTTGGTAAATGATGGCCCCGGATGGAGTCAAAAAAGGATAGAGCAACGTATGCTTTGGGTTTGCATCCCCTGTGACTGATAAGTTGATCCTCAAAGGAAATGCAACATCTCTCAGTTTTGAAGTTAGATCTACATCCTCATGATGTCACAACGGGACTTCACATCTTAGTCTGACTACAGCCACTTCTCACATTATTTAGCTCATGAATGAAGAAGGAATCTCTGTGTGTTAGTCATATTTGTCAGCAATAAGTGAACCAAGCTACTTCACACTTTTGCCTAAAAGTTTTTTTTGTTACATTTTTACGACACTATTGTATGAGGAGGCTTTTAAATTGAAGGCAAGCTAGGGACATAATAAATAATAAGAAATTATTGTAAAAGCTAATTTTTAGCTGTAGGCCCTGCATGGAGGTCTATCTCCACACGTCACCTGTGTGTAGCTGTTACCTGCGTATCAGCAGAAATGTTGGCTGGTACTCTCTGCAGATGGAGTTCATTGCAGTCGACTGTCCTGGCCTGGTGATGCACAGACTGTGGGGTGTACCACGGTCGCGTCTCACACACACACTGCAGAGGGCACAGCACAGCGTCACCTGGAGGACACACACACACACACACACACCAGGGCTCTGTTTAAAAAAAAATCTGCGGATCATTAAATGTCCATCTGCATCCTTCATGCTAATCTTTACCTTGGCTGGTCCCACTCATTTCAGCACACGCTGATGCTATCACCAGGGAGAGGAGGAGAATGGAGAGAACTTCAGATCCCATGATGCACTGGGCTGTGGCGCAGGACAAATAGTGATGACACGGGCCTCCAGAAGGCTGGTTGGAGTTTCATCTACACAAATACTGAAAAAGTAAAGGATAGAATTTTTTTTTTTTAAAGAGTTCACTCTGTTGAAGCTGCTGCTAGCAGATACAGTTAATCATTAGTTAGCCTAGCTTATCATTTAGCATTTAATGAAATGTCTCTAAGGAAGTTGAGTAACTGTGAGACTATAGTGTGAATACTTCTGGAACAAATTGGAACACCTGGATTGATTATGTTGTAACACAGCAGAAATGTGGAACCATCACAGACCAAGTATGAAAAACTAAACATTAAAGTGACAACACTGCAGTTCCTTTAGTGGCCACTCGAAAATCAGAATCCTTTATTAATGCCTAAGGAAAGTATGTGGTCACAGAGACAGTAAGTACATTAACTGACTAAACCAAATTAAAAAATACAATATATTACAAAGTTACAAAATACAACAAAATAGCTCAAATATGTACAAATTTTAAATACATTAAATATATATATTTGAAACTGAGGTTCCTCTCTTATCAAACTGTAAAATTTTATTTTCTCTTTAGAGGATGTGTGAATATAAGAGGTGTAAAGCTATTACAGTGTGTACTGTGCTTTAGATGGAGGAGTTGTACAGGAATGATTTCATGTGTTATTCAGTGGTGTATTATGGGTAATCTCAGTCTCTCACTGGGCGTGTTCCTGTGACTAGCCAGTACATCATGGAGTGGGTGGGAGGTGTTGTCCAGCATTGTCCTTATCTTGGACAACATCCGCCTCTCCGACACCACCTTAAGACAGACCAGCTCCGTCCCCACAGCATTACTGGCCTTGTGGATCAGTTTATTTGTCTGTTTAAATCTGCGACCCTCAGCCTGCTCCCCCAGCATGCAAC
This sequence comes from Etia nguti, assembly GCA_015106755.1. Taxonomy (NCBI): domain Eukaryota; kingdom Metazoa; phylum Chordata; class Actinopteri; order Cichliformes; family Cichlidae; genus Etia; species Etia nguti. The sequence goes on along the minus strand of VUQG01021339.1, from coordinate 17,020 downwards.
AGCATAGAGGATAGCACTGGACACAACAGACTCATAGAACCTCCTGAGCATTGTCCGACAGATGTTGAAGGACCTCAGCCGCCTCAGAAAATAGAGACGACTCTGGCCCTTCCTGTAGAGTGCAGTGGTGTTTTTAACCCAGTCCAATTTACTGTCTATGCTTACTCCGAGTTATTTAGTCTTTGGAGAATCCTCTTAGAAAATATAAGAGAATCAGTCCCAGCACAGTTTAGTTTAAAACTAACAGTTTAAATTAATAAGGGTGTGGCCACTTTGAGTGATTTGTAGTTGCATTTATTAAAATGTACCTGTACAGTTTATGCACAGGTACATTTGTCACAAGTAAACCAAAGTTACTAGTTACAGATGATAACTTATATAATAACTTATATGATGATAACTCCCATCCCTCTCATCTAAATATAGTCCCTTCCAGCTCCAAAAAAAAAGAAAAAGAAAAAGAAAATAGAAACAACAACAAAAACAAACAAACCAAAAACAACAATGGGATGGCAGTTAAGCTAAAACTGATGCTTGAATAAACCAGTCGGCGGCATCATGTTGGCTAAGCCAGTGTTTTGTTTACAGCCTGTGACACACATTCACAAACAAACATAAATATTTCATTAGCAGGAACTGTGTCAAACTCATGTATCAGCATCCATCAACACACAGCAGCAATTAATCTGACAACACAGAGGGAGAGGAGGGGGCAGCGGCCTGGTGACACATAAGATCAAATCAAAGTGTGTCTGCAGCCGACCAGCCAACAACCAATCCCAAAACACACACCCGGTCCTGTTTCCATCACTTCTGAGGACATTAAACTCTCTTATGCTTATTCACTGGGGCCACAACTTTAAAGTACCCTTTGTTTTACTCTATAGTTTTATTGCACAAGTTCCCGCTTTGGTCTTTATTATTTTTCTCTATTTTCATTTTTTTTAAATATATATAATATATATTTTTGATTGCACAGAAAAACACTGAGGTTCTTTTTGTGTGTTTTTATGCAAAGTAGTTGATCTGACATTGCATTTTCCACTGAGAGGAACAGAATAGGATAAAATAGCCATCAATATATCAGTCTAATCTTAAATGAAACCAAAATCAGGTCTTCAAATTAAAAGTCAAAAAATGTAAAGAAGTCAAGTCCCCACAACATGAGTTGTACAAGAACACACACACACACACACAGCCTCTGTTAATGTGACCAGACAGCCGTGCTGCTGTTGATGTTGTTGTTGTTATGCACACACACACACACACACACACACACGCACGGTGGGATAGGAAATGGGGACACCTTGCCTCTGGTGCCATGGCAACCAGCCAGGAAGTGACATAGCAGGACAAAGGGGAGGGATTGACCTCTGTGCAGCTCCCTGATTCGTCCAGTTGGTTCTCACTGTGTCCCAAATCCACACTAAATACCATCACATGCACTTTCTGTGTACCATGGACTAATATTTGTATTTATCATATATGAAACCGTCAATTCTCTAGTTATTTATTTATTTGCTCAACTGAAATGATTTTGTAATCTTGGAAAACTGCACTAAAATAAAAATGTAGAGCAAATGTCCTTAGTTCTAGCATTTCTTAGTTTGGTAAAAAAAAATTTCCAACTTGCCTGATGAGGTCATGATGGACATGTTTATTGAGACTGCAAGCTTTTGAGTCAACGGCTATCAGAAAGTAATGTTTTTACTGTAGTAGCTGTTCTGATTTTCCTAAATCTTCCATCTTACATATGCATCCATACAATAATAATTAAAAGACTAAAATTAACACTGAAACTAATTAAAACAAAACATTTTCCAACAGCAAAATTGAAACTGAATTAAAAATAAGATGTTAAAATGACATTAAAATAAAACAAAGTTAAAAAATACAAATTTTACTCCCATCGAGTCCTATAATACTGAAAGCCTTTTCAGTTGCCTGTTAGCTTTTAGAAAGAATGCACGATTATGGCACTTCCATGTAGGCTTCAGTTTTCAGACCTGGAAACAACTTCAGTTTTTACATACAGCCCATCATTCAGTTGTAGTGAAATACATTCCAAGAAGTCCTCTTATTTTCAAGTTCAGCTCATACTCCCCAGTTCTACGCTCCCTTACTAATGTGGTCACGTCTGCTTACAACAAACAAACAGAAAAAAAAGGGAAAAAAGATGGCAAACTCGAGTCCTTAAAACAGTGGTTTCAAACAGTGTGTGCGTTTCTGTGGCAGGCTGATATGAAGCACGGCTGGTAGGTTGGACACAAATAATCCTCTACCTGCTGTCCTCCCCTGAGGCAGCATGCACATCATTTAAAAATAAATAAATAAATAAATCATCAGAGAGATGAATGAACACAGAAAATCAGCTTGAACATCATGGGAAATACTACAAGGGGGTCTGGTTAGTTCAGTATATCAAAGAACTTTGGGTCCTATGGAGCTGTAGACCAAAAATACACATTTTGGGAAGGGTAAACATTTATTTCTGGTAACTCCCTTCATGCTGTAGACTGATTTAATTCTGCTTCTGTGCCAAAATTTAAGTTATTGTGCCATCATTTTGAAAATTCTTGATTAACCTAAGCATGGATTAGCAGAACACTAACATTTTATGGATAATATGAGCTTTCCAGTAAGAAAAACAGAAGAAAATTGCATTTTATTTCTCTTTAGTCATATTATTGATACCATGTTCTTTCTTGATACTGTCTTTCATTGTCTAAAAGCTGGTGTAAACAATTAATTTAACAATTTAGCTTAATTGTGTGCCACTCTATGTGCCCTGGGCTGAATATCAGCCAATTAATGTGCAATAGGATAATCAGTAAAAGAAATGGATTCTGTAATAACAGCTGGGCAGTCTAGCCTCTGTGGTTAGTTCATGTCTGTATTAAGCTTTCAGGTTGTTTTTGCAGTAATTCTCATAAAACCCCAAATAAATGTTGACTTTTGAAATCAGTCAAGTGTTCAGTCTGCTGTTAGTTCATAATAATACACTCCAAACAGTCAGCGCACATCAGGGTTTGCAGGTAATGATTGTCTGTGGCTTTCTGCCTTTTAATAAGCTTTTTGTGAGGATATAATGTGCAGTGAGTCAGACAGCAGAGCTACTGGGACAAAATCCACACAATCAAAACAAAGTGCACAGGGGGGTGGGGCGGATTTGCCAGTAGTTCGTTAGTATATTATTAAATGTCGCTCATTAAGTTTGAAGATTTGTTGATGAATTTGTGATGAACACATCAAACCTGAACACAGCACGGTAAGAACATGCCAGCATTTGTCTGACAGATCGTTCGAATGTCTGAACCTCCTTCTTCTTGTTAGTGACAGACCGGAGGAGGTTCGTCTCTCTGCTCCAACATCTGAACACCCCCCCACCCCTCTGCTGTTGAGCAGATGGAATATTGATGAGCTGATATTAATTATTTAAGCGGCTGTGAGTGCCTCATTTACTGTCCTTCTCTACAGGCTGTGATTGGAGGAAAGCAGGAGATGCTGGCTAATTAACTGTGACACACACACACACACACGCACACGCACACACACGTTTGTATATCTGTCTTTGTAAGAACCATCATAAACATATTGCCAATCCGGGACCCTCTGCCTGGTTTTAACTAAACACGTTTAAACACTCAGATAGGATTAAAAGGTCTGACCCTTGTTCTAATGTTCCAACAAATGTCCTAATTTTAAAAAAATGTCCTCACTTTTCACAGATGTTATCATTTTGTGAACATCTATTAACTTTATACAAAATGGGGACATTTTCTTACAAAGTTTCCCACTTTTTACAAATGTGCTAACCACTGTTGAGGTTGAACTCAAAAAAGTAGTAAGTAATACATTACCTTACTTAATTACTCCATAAATGAAGTAATTTCTTGTAGTACTTCTTACATTACTTTGTAACATGTCCTGAGATGCATTACACTATAGCTACCATTTAACAATAAAAACCTTCTGCAACATTCCTGCACGCTGATATAAGTTCCTATCCTAATGACAACACACGAGATCTTTCTTGTTGTGTTTAAGTATGAACACAAAGCCAAACCCAAAGCTTAAAATCAGCCTGAAGAGCTTTTCACAGAAATTGAGGTTACAATGCTTCATACCTGACTGTGCATCACTACTTTTATTACCTGTGTGAAAAAGTGATTGCTCCCAAAACCTAGTAACTGGTTGGGTCACGCTTAGCAGCAACAACTGTAATCAAGCATTTGCGATAACTGGCAACGATTCTTTCACAGCGCTGTGGAGGAATGTTGGCCCACTCATCTCTGCATGATTGTTGTAATGAATTTTACAAAGAATAATAAAGAACTCTGAATTTCCAACCCATTCAGGATCCAAGTAAGGATTAATGTGCTACAGCATCTTTCTGAAAATAAAGATTTAAAAAATAAAACCCTTTTTCCCCTCTTTCCCGTCAATCCCTAGACACAGCAGACTGATGCCCCTCCATCACTGTGGATCTGGCAGGGGTCTCTTCCTGTTAGAAGGAATGTTTTCTTTCCCACTGTTGCCAAATGCCAACTCTGATACTGTAGCAAGATGACTGATGTCAGTAGTTTCAGGTTGTTCTGATTAAGTTATAAAGCTCATTTTTAAAATGTTGGTCATTCTCCAGATTTAGAAAGCAGGATGATTTAGAGTATGAATATTAGCTGATGGTGTTTCAGTCAGAAATTGTTACATAACGAGTGTGTGAGTTGCTCTCAGAGTCAGACCCACCCCCTTGCTCACAATGTCTGATTCCAAACTCCAAGACAGTGATTCTTCACTAACCGAGGAAAGGAGGAAGGAGGCGCAGTTGATTTATAACACGGGACAAAGCAGGAGAGCTTTGTAAAAAGGGATGCATCAGAGTAACTGTTTTAACACAATTATCTAGTTTTCATAATCACAGGAAGCCATAACTGCACTGCTGCAGGGACTTTTCAGTGTCTCCTGGTTAAACCACAAAGAGACACAAAACAACCACAAAGGGATGGATTAACCTCTCTGAATCACTGCGAGCGTGTTGCTGCAGTCGTTCTGTGGAAAATAAACCTGAGGGTTAACTGAGAGTCGAAGAGGTAAGAGGTGATTACATAAAGCTGAGTCGGTGTTGCTGTGGAAACCTTGTGGATGTGAAACCAAGTCGACTGAAGTGCAGAAACTCTCTGACCTACTTTCATTCAGAAAAATCTATTATGCAACAATAAGTCAAGTCATCCTCCTTTCTGTCTGAATCTGCATCAAGATGCCAGAGGTTCACGTCTCCCGAGGAAGATGAGATGAGGGAGCATCGTTTTAGATGGATGATGATGATGATGATGAAGATGGTGGATTTTGATTAAAAGCTGCACAAAAAACCAGAAAGTAGTTGCTGCTGGCCCAACACTGAAACACCAGTCTGACTAAAAAGAAAACAAGAGCGGCGACTTAAGGGTAAAACATTTACACGAGATATCTATAATAAACTTAAATAACTAAAAAAAAAAAATGAGTGTTTTGTTTCATCTTTAAGGAATTAATTACACTCAAAATACACATGCAGGGAGGTGGAGTGAGACTCTGTAACCAGAACTGCACAAAAATCATTACAAAATTAGTGTTGATGCCATCAAATCTACACTATAAACCCAGTAAATATTTTACTTCGAGTGGTGCAGAATATTGACATAATGCAACAACCACAACACGATAAATTATACAAACCTAATTAAAAAAAAAAAAACATTGACTCAAGGCTTAAAGCAGCACCACAGAATCTACACGCCTGACCCGCAACTCAAACTGCTACCCTGAAACTGAACCCACGAGCCTGAACGCCAATAAAACAGTGAGGGGAGGAGCCAAAAGAATCCCAAGAAACACAAAATCCAACAAACAAAACACGAATTCAATAAAAAGGAACTGGAGGAAAGAGGGATAGCAAACTACACATACAAGTGAGACACAGGTGGCAACAATCAAACAGGTGAAACTAATAAAGGTGTGGAAGACGATAAAAAGGAGGAAAAAGAACAACTGTAAAAACAAAAACAACAAAAATACCAGGGACCATGATACCAAGTCTTAAAACTTTGTCAATCAGCCCAAAAAAGTGCAGACGGATCAAAGCAGCAAACACAGTTTATTAATACATCTGCAACAACATCTGGAATAATAATGCTGATAAAAATGTGGAGGCATTGCAGACCAAGTGTCAACTTCACAGGCTGAAAAACAAAACAGCCAAAAACTGCAACTAATTCAAATTACTGAACCAGACCATGTTTGTCCTGCTAGAACATTTTTTAAATGAAAATTCCTGACAATTTCCATCTTTTAAATACAGTCTTTGGATAGCCAGAAACAGGGTTTCTTCAAAAACACTCTTTCTGCTCATTTTATAGCGAAGACTACAGTTCCCATGATCCCTGAATAAACTGGACTTTTGCTTCGAAACCCAAACTTCATAAAATGATTGTGTAGCACATTCAAGAGACAACAACAATAACACACCTGTATAAACTTTAAAAAGACACCAAATGAGACCAGATTTTTTTGTAAGTAGCTTTGATTTCATGTTTTATATCTAAAACTCTTAAAGTTAAAAATTAACAATGCCTGAAGACTGAAGTTGACTTTTCCTGCACAGTGCAGTAAACACTGAGACTGATTAGAGTCCCGTTCGTCTTTTCTCTCTTTATCACTGAGTGTCATCAGCATCGAGCTGCATTTCGGCTCATTTAGGAACAAAGCTCGTGTTTCACAGCAGCGACTCTTTTTCTTTATGATAATAAATAAATCCTAAACTTTGAGGTGAGTACCCGGGATAAAACCCCGGGGTTGATTCATGATTCGTCCCTCCGTCTCACTCTGGTGTCCCTGCAGAGCTCCGTGCTCCTGTGAGGACAGACGCCCATGTTCTCACCTTGCTCCTCCGCCCGCTGCTCCTCCTGCTCCCAGCCGCAGCTGCAGACACAGCCCGGGGCAGAGCCTCACAGAGCCGCGCAGAGCCTCTCTGAGCTCGGGCAGAATGAGTCCGGTAGAAGCGGGCGGTTCTCCGGTCCGCTGATGTTCTGGTGATCCAGATGAGGGCGGGCCGAGTCCTGCTGCTGCTGCTGCTGCTGCCGCTTTTATCTGAAGGATCCCTCCCTCTCTCTCTCCTGTCCTCTGTCAGGTCCGCGGAAGCTGACTCCCCATTAGCCAATGGGATTTATAGGCCACTGGACGAGGGACCAATCAGGGAGCTCGGATGTTGCACAGAAGCGCTGGAGGAGGAGGGTGAACGATGATGATGAGGAGGAAGGGGGGGGTGGGTGTCTTCTGACATGACGTAATGCTCCAGATTCACCTAATGGCTGAGAGTCTGCGCTCCCCTTGTTATCTCTCTCTACTTCGCTTCTTCTTCTTCTTTGGTGTCTCTGTTGTGCTAACTGTCTGATCTGAGGCACGAACCAGCACAAAGTTTAAACAGGAAGTTACAAACTTCACAGAGTCAAAACGTCTTCAGTCACACATCAGGAGCAAAGAGTTTACTGTTAAACAGAGAGTATCTAAGCATGATGTCATGCTTACATCGCACTTCATGTCTTTTTTTATTGGGGCATTTCATGGAAATTCAATCAGTGCCTATCCTCTGACACCTTCAGAGTCATCAGATTCTTTTGTACAATAACTTTAGCAGTAAAATAAATAAATAAACAAGAGTAAAAAAGGTAGATAAATATGTAAGAAAAAACAAGATCTTTTATGTCAAGATCTAAAACATCTCCACATACGCACAGGAGACATTTACATATTGTTTGTTTTTCAGAACTATAAAGAACATTTACTCTGTGTAAAAAAAAAAAATCACAACCAAATCTTCATCTACAATCTACAACCAACTTTGAGCAGTGTAAATATCATGGATTTATCATATATCATGTCCTGCATGTTTTTTTTATTAATATTTATTTGAGCCTGGTTTTGTGAGCACAGAATATCATTTCAGTTTCTTCTCCTTTTATTTAAATATAAACTAAACACACTAACTAAACTTCAAACCTAAGTTTTTAGTTTTAGTGAACAACAATATAACAACATTTCATCTATAAAACAAAAAAAGGGGGTTTGTTTGTATTTTTTTCATTTTGTATGCAAAATCCAAACAAACAAACAAACAAACAATGATGACAAAGAATCAAACACCGAACACGAAACAAACAAAACGGAAAAGTTCGATAAGTTCTAAAATTATGATTCGATCTAATGTAGCAAATGTGTTCATGATAAAACAGAATAAATGAATTAATATCATCATTATCGCCTTCATAATGACAGCAACAATTATAGGATTGTAATACAGTGAGTAAATAAGAAATGGTTAGTATTAAAAAAGGCACAGAGATGGAGTGAGGAGCCACTCCTCTACATCAGAAGGAGTCAGCTGAGGATTTTTTAGCAATCCAGCCAGGAGGCGATCCCACGACAGACCCAGAGCTTACTTCTGGGAAGTAAGATGGAGACAGAAAGGTGAACACATGAAGAAATCAAAAATGGAAAAAGGATCGAACATAAACACGCAGAGGCATCCAAAGTTTCCCAAAGGGACACAGTTATCTTTTAGTTACTGCATTTTTATTTAATTTCCACTGCGAGTCCCAGCGAGGCAGAGTTCTCTGATCTCTGCGGACGTCCAGCGCTCGACACTGAGAGGTAACCAAAGTAATGCGAGACACCTGCTGACATCATGAGTGATCTCATATTGATCCAGTAAATCCTCAGGGTGAGTCAGCGTTACTGTACAGGGAGCGAAGGCGAGGATGAGCACACCGAGGTGACGATGGCTTACTTTAAAAATGACAGGACAGAGAGGAGGAAGATGATGAAGACGTTTAAACGGTGGTGAAAAGGAAAAAGGAAACAAGATGCTGAAGAATAAAAGAACACTGATCGTCATTCTGATCACAGATATGAACCAAACTCCACGCAAAAATCTGCTAATTTAATATCAGTCGGGAGTTATCACAGATTAGAGCAGTAAAAAAAAATCCACACCAAACTCCATTCAAATTTTGGTTAATTTAGTCTACACCTGGTAATCCTACAGGTGGAAACTGCATTAAATTACAAACAAAATGTGAAAAAGTTCTTGTCATATCAGGCCTTAAATCTTTAAAACACTGACAAAACAATGTTTCGGCAGGACTTTTAAATATCTTTATTTGTCTAAAATCCAATTCTGATGGACATTGAAAGGTCTTAAGGCTTTTATCCAGTCAGGTTCCTGATGTCAGAAGAGTTACTGATAAAAGCCTTTTAGAGGAGTTTTAAGTTCAGAGTGGTTCAGTCAGGTAAAGTCCTCTCACGTCCTGTTTGCTATAATGACCATTTTTCAATTTGTGGATAAAAAAAATCATAATCAATTTTGTTGGAGATGAATATGAAAACGAAAGCATGACTTAAATACAATTTAAAAAAAGTAAAATATAGTTATTTACAAAAACAATAACAATTATTTAGTTTTAAAAGCACTTCCTCAAATGAAACACCATAAAAGACCATAGACCACAAAAAAACTGCATCTTGCAGAAAACAGTAACCATACATTAGCAGCACAGTTAAACCACCGTGTGTGTATAAGTAGCAGCTGCTGGTTGAAGCTGATGCTATCATGCTTCATGCTTCAAATCAAAATGCCGTAAGGTGGTAATGTGACATCTATAAGACTCTGGGCTTTGACTGCAATTGTTCTCTTCTATCAGAGCAATGATAAAAACACAGTTTTGAGCTACAGCTCCTCAGAGCCCCCATTAATATCTATTCATACTGGGATAAATGATTAGCGCCTCCCGTGGAACAACAAGACCAACGAGTGAGAGCTCCGAGGCTCGTCCTTTCTTCTGTGTGGTTTAAGGGCCCCAACAGAAGAATTAACTCCACCTGCTCTTTTCCTGACCAGAGGTGAACTTGTGTTCAGAGGATCAGAGGTTTAATAAAAACTAAAGCATGGATTCATGTTTTATCAAACCTCTGAGCTGCAGCTGGATGGAAGCACTGCCATCTGATTCCCTCCTCATTCGAGTTCAACCCAAATTCTCCCACAATGCAAAGGAGTTTTTTCCTCCAACCTGTTTTATCTGTAAATGTGTGTCAGCTTGTTCCCTGAGAATCAGAGTGTGTGTGTGTGTAAGAAGACACACACACACAGACATCACATAAACTGTCATCAGCCTTCATGTTGTTATCTGCAGGAGATTTATGACAAATCAGGTCAAAGTTCAGAGTAAACAATAAAATGGAAGACTTATCTTTGAAAATTTGGTTGGTGTGCACACACACGCACTCACACGCATGCACACACACAAACGCGCACGCACGCACACTGAGTCTGGTGTGTCTGTGAGACTCAGTGTGAACTCCCGCTGAGTGAAAACAATCCTGCAGCCTCTCAAATCCAGATTAGTCTGGATTAAAACTCACTATTCCCATCAGAAAAGTGCGTGTACTTGCATTACTGACGCTATGGGGACATTCGTCTGTTTTCACACTGACATGCGGGGACAAGAAGAGGTCCTGTTAAACCTTTATCTTTAACTGTAAAGACTTGGTTTAAGGTTGGGACCTGCAGCCTCCGGCTCTTTAACCTCCACTGGGAGACTCTTGATAGAGAAATGGGAGCATGTCACATGATCGACAAGTGAGGTGGCCGATTTAGCGTTAGCATTAGCAGAGATTAAATTCATGCCATTAAAACAGTGCAGTAAAAGTATCCCACATCCACAGTGATGCTTACAAACATCTGAAACCAGCTTCAAATATGTGAACCTGTAGCGCTACAGGCTAAAAGCTATAAACAAAATGTGTAAAAACAACTGTTGCTATTTAAGGTCCAAAACATTTTTGTAATGTGTTGAAAAGTGATTGAAGTGCTACAGCTGGGCTGTACTTATATGTAATACCAGTTTGTAACACAAGAGGGTGTAGTGAGTAAATATACTGTCTGAGAACTGCAAATATACTAGTAACTCAGAACTCCTCTGCCCTGGGCCTGTTATTTCATAAGGGGTGCTTGTAGGATTGTTCAGACTAAACAGAGCCTCAGTGGAGCTGTAGCTCAAAAAATGAAAAATTAATTAGGTAAACGTTTCTTTCTTCCTTCATGTTTTTGACAGACAGGGTGGAGATTTCAATGGTAGTAAGACACCTTTCTGTGAATTAATTACACTTATAATGCAACAATCAGCAGATTGCTAGCTCTCTTTAAAAAAAAAAAATCAAAGCTGTATGTGCTAAAACAAAATAAAGAGAGCCTTTTATGTTGACAAGCAGGCGGAAATTATTATTGTAGGTGTATTTGTTTCTTATTACAAAGGTTGGAAGCTACAATTTTGCGGTAAAATGCTGCCCCCTGGTGGGGGGATTTCCATCTACATTTTTGTACAGTATAATTACAAAATAGATCTTTAGTAATTAAACATAAAGAACATTTTACATGAAATAAAATCAGACCTAACACACTAACGTTTTTAAGTGTTTTTTCAGTCAGTGCTTTACTTTGAGCTGATAGAGAAATCATATTGATTTTGTGCTCTGTGTGCGCGGTCATCGCATTGACGTGCCAGCAGGCTGGTTCATCGATCAGGCTGCTTCATCGATCAGGCATCTGGGTGATCACTGATGAGTCAGCATATTCTCTCTGAATCATCTGAAATCACAGATGACTTTCTCTCAGCGAGGTTCTGTTTCCTCTTACAATTCTTACATTTCTAAATTTGAATTTTATTGTTTTTGTTTTTTAACTAATGTGACTCATCCCAAACACTCAACTTGTATGCTACAAGTTTGAGCTAAAGGCCTTCCCGTAGCCAGGTATCCTTAACAATCTTGGATGTGGCAGGGTACCATAGTTATGCAAACAGACAGTGCAAGCTAGCAACTAGCCACAAAATTGTGTAAATTCTCTGTTCTCTACTGTTGTGTCACTCCAAAGGCCAGACACCTTGGAACTCAGGTGTCAGACCTTGGGCGTGACATCACTCTCAAGTTGGTGCGTTCCAGAAAAAGTGAGGAGAAACAGGATTTGTTTAGGTTCTCGGCAAGGTAGAGCCATTCAGGTATCACTAGCAAAATCAAGCAGTTCTTATTTTTCCTGTGCTTAAAACACCGCTGCAGCACATTTATGGATAGAGCCTGGTCACTGCTCTGTGTTTTATCAGCCTCAGTGCTGCCATAATGGATCATTAACTGAGAGTATGTAGGGCTGCTGAGACTTTCAGAGTGGGAAGTCAGAGTTGAGCGGACATTTCACAAAAGAATATCTGGCTGGGAACCCTGAATCTCCAACTTATTTCGAAATTCACCGTTACATTTGTTGCCCATCTGACTAATAAGCAGACTAAATGTTCTCGTGTGGTTTGTAGTGACACATTCTGGAGTTATTTGTATGTGAAAAGAAGTCAAATTACAGGAAAAAGTGACAAGTTTACAAACCGATTTGGACCAGAGCAAATGAACTACAGGTGTGAAAACTCCCTCGTGTGGTTGTAGGAATTACATTTTAGGAGGAACTCCTTAGTGGCTCCCAAAGGAAGTTAAATGAAAGAGGAAATAGCTGCTGGAGGTGGAAAAAGTCATAGATGAGACAGAACAAACTGTACAGGACAAAATAGTTTTATTACCGTCCTCCCAGTGTGTGTGCATGTGTGTTTGTAGAAAACAAGAGGAATCATCAGCATAACATGGTACACCAACAAAAACTAAAATCATGTCCATAAAAAATAGCTTCTTTTAAATGATTCCAGTAAATAACATGTTAAACATGTAGAACTCTATCTCAGAAAAATAAAAGCAGGCCCCGCCCCTTTACATCAATAAACTCCATGGCCAATCACAGCCGAGGAGGGGAGGGGCCACGCAGGATCTGACAGCGACGACAGGCCACAGGAACAACATGTCATTAACAACCCCCAACCCATTGGTCAGGCCTGTCACATGGTACAGAATATATAGCATATTCATATGTTCAGATTATATTTCGCGTCTATATACAGTGAAGATTTCCACACAAACTGTGGACAGAAAACCTCTTTACAATTAGGAGGCGCATCAGCCATCAGCTTCCGGAGCTCTCTGTCTGTCATCCTGCTGCAAAGGATCATGGGTCAGTGCACAGTTTTAATTGCTAGTTTTGCCCTCAAAACTAGCAATTTAAACTGTGCAATTAAGCCTCAATAACCAAAAGAATGAAACCGCTCGACAGACGATTTCCAAATGTGCAAATTTTGAACAAATGTCAAGAAACGGTGAATAATGTAACGTCCCTTTTTTCATTCTTCATGTTACATTTTGCCATTAAACCTTTACTATTATCATTACAATACAATGGTCTGGGTGGGCACAAATAAGTATATAAATTTTAAACTACATTTAGTTAGATCCATTAACATCTAACCAAAAAAATTTTGCAAAATTAAAAAATAAAAGTATTTGAATGACATCATTTAAAAAACTTGTTTTTTTTGCATAATGTTAAAATCTTTCTTGCCAGGAAAGTTTAAGCTTAAATTCTAGTTATTTTTCTAATTTCTTTTCCACAAACCTTTGACATAAGGAGGCAGATATAACAACAACAAAAAATTGAATTAACAAGAAACTCTTCCCTGTAATGGAGCCCTGTGAAAACAAGAACCATCATCATTTAATTTCTCGTTTTACACCTTTTTATTCTCACCTCTGTAACATTCTTGATATGTATATTTGTGCGATTTGTATATATTAGCGCTATTTCTTAAAATTTTGAACTCTATAACACATTGTATTATTTAAATAGTTTAGTCTGTTACTGTATTGGAACAACTGTTACTCACATAATTTCCTTAGGGATTAATAAAGTATTCTGATTATGATTTTACGTTATATTCGAACAAACTTTTGTCATTATAACAAGAAGCTTCTCATTCTTCCCGGCATGAATGACCTATTTCATATTTAAACTATTAAAAAGTAAAGCAGATACACACATATGACAATGGGAAGCAGATTATAAATATTAGTTATAAAAAGAAACGTCTCTCTTAAAAGAGACGTGAACATTTATTCCTTTTTCATGTTACGTTTTGTCATTGAACAAGTCATATATTAGATATAGTAACTCTGGCATGGTAATACAATTCTAAACAGTGTTACAGTAAGACAAAGATTCATTAAGTTGCACTGATCTGGTTTTCACACGAACAGTTTCTGAAGTGCTGCTGGATGGTATGCTCAACTGCAGAATGACCGGCAGCAAAGTCTGTCCAGGCTTTGGAGGTCAAATATTACATTAGGAATCATTTGTTCACATTTGTGAAAAACCCAAACAACTTTTGGTTTATAAAATGAAAACCACTGAGAAAACTCCAGGCCTCAAGTGAACAGACAGAAAGCTCAGGAACAACAGATGTTCCTCACTGGAATTTAAGAACGCCTTCCTTTATAAATGTTAAGAAACCAGAGCAGAAAATGTAACTGATGATGTTTATGAACTGAAACTCATCACCAAATACTGAATACTGTCCACAGGCCGCCTTTCACTGCAGGAACCGGCCAGCTGCTTTAGCTTTCAACCTTCGTATGTTCAGATCTCAGGAACCAACCCTGCAGAAACCCTTTTCGGGGTAGGTACCGCTGAGCAGCTTCGATTCTGATTCTTTAAACCCGGAGAAAGCGCCCAAGAACTTCGTTAAGGCAGATACCTTTACAACACTTTGCCCCAACAGTGAAAAGATGCCTTATGTAACTGGAGGCGGGGGTTTGCTTTGCCTCTTCCATAACGTGCTTTCACTTTCAGTGATTCACATTTGAGAGAGACAGTTTAAGACTTCTGTGAATTAAAGACGTCTGAAAATATCGTTTTAAGACTTAAAGGCCTGCAGGTGAAGTATTTCCTCAAATGTCACTTTGCAAGCGTCTTTCATCTGCATACAGGCAGCGTTTGCAAAGCAGACCCCTCGTCAAGCTCGCTCAGTCAGTGATGAGTTTCAAAAACAGGAATCTGGACATTACCCAGAATGCAAAGCAGTTTCTAATCGATATAAAGACATTCGTCATGTTCTGCTGGTGAGAGAAAGGTTAGCTTGAAGTTAAACATGTCGGACTCAAACCCTACGTCCAAAACTCGATAAACAAAGTTCAGCTTTTCTCGATAAATGGCTTATTTTTCATCGTCATGCTCTGAAAGAAAGATACACAGCAGAGAGTATCTTTTTTTTTTTTTTTTTTTAAATGAGGATGCATCTTTCTTTTGCTGCTGCTGAAATCTTTAAGGCTTCGTCGCTCTTTAAATTTTATACGTAATATAAACACGTCATCTCTGATAGAAAAATAGAGTCATGCTGTAAAGAGAGAACAGTCGAACACGATGGCTTGGTGCTGCGTTTACGTCGCCACAAAGGCTGGGAAATCCTACCGTCAGGGACCAATCTGAGGCTGAATTCAGAGGAGCTGATGATGGATGGTTCCAGCTTGGGTCAGATGGAGAAAACTAGAACCTCTATCTTGAATCAGATTTTTGTTCCTTTTTAATCTTCACATTGTAAAAAAAATTAAGCAGTAAATAGTTTAAAAGATTTTGTTTTGCAGGATGTTTCTGGTATTTAACAAGTTGCAGAATAACCTCAGTGAAGGTGGAAACACTGAATCGAGCTTCACTCAGTCCCTGACGCTCCAGCTGTGTGTGTGTGTGTGTGTGTGTGTGTGTGTGTGTGTGTGTGTGTGTGTGTGTGTGTGTGTGTGTGTGTACACTTGCACAGCTATCTTTGTGGGAAGCAAATAGATGGTCAACCTTGTGAGGACCCACCTTTGAAAGTTTGGGTAGTCGGGCTTTTCCTCTCATCTATGAAGCATCTGTCCAAATCCAGAGCTCCCCTGTCCTCAGCCTGAACCTTGCCGCAGATGCTGCACCGCTCTCACCTCTCTCAGCTCAACCAACCCTAAACCTAAAAGCTTAGGATTACTTGATAATTGCTGCAGTTACATTTAACATTTTTCCACTGAAAATATTCCAAAGGTGCCGACAGCACGGGTCCAGTTCAACGACTTGAATTAGCAGAGGGGGACATCTGTCAAATCCAAACAAATTACATTTTTCACAATAATATTTTGTAGGGTGCAAAGACCATTTTACCTAAGTTGGACATTTGAACATGAGAGTCAACAGCGACTGACTCACTTTGGCCATTAGTGGAAGTGCAGAAAAGTGCAGTTCCTGCTGCGCTTCGACGCCTGCCTAAATTTCTCCAACTTGTCTGTTGAACTTAAAACATTGTTGGAGCAAAGCCACTTCTGGTTTCGTCCTTTTTCTAAACCGGTCAGGTCTGCGACCCAAAGCGTAGTATTGTACAGAAGAAATATGGATGACTGCGCATTTCTGGTGGCAGCCCTTCCCATAGAGACCACCACCTGTGGGCGCACCATAGCCACCAAAAATCTCTTAGCTCAGTTAGTGCAGTATTTTTCTTTCCCTCATCATGCTTTTCAAGTAGAAACAGGTAGTTACAGATTAGGAAATGACACCATGTTGCTGGTAAAAAGCACAGCAGTAAGGTTGCAGTTATTTGCGGCGTGGTCGGCACAGCACAGCACAGCACAGCGCTCTAAACTGTAATCCTAAGAGAAAAGTCACTGAAATACGGACACGTAATGTTATGAATTTGGAGAAAGTTTTAATTCAACCATGAACACAAGTTTTCTTGGAGCATGTTCTGCACCTTCTGGGTATCTATGCTCAAGCTTCCTTCTCACCCTTGATGCAAACGTGGCAGCTGATTTGTGCGATAAAAACATGTAAGTGCGCAACTAGCCAGAGCACAAGATGTGCCAGCAGTAGCAACATCACAGCGAGTAACAGCGATGAGCAAAGCTCAGACCGACCCCTCCAATGGATGCTCACAAAGATTGAATTTGTGTGTGTGTGTGTGTGTGTGTGTGTGTGTGTGTGTGTGTGTGTGTGTGCAGTCTGCAGCCTCGGCGCCACACACAGAAGCATAGAAACACGTTAACAGCTTCAGCA
>VUQG01021338.1:0-10483 GCA_015106755.1 Etia nguti | reverse complement strand
ACCGGACATGGTGGTGGTAGACAAACAGAAGAAGACGGCCGTAGTGATGGGTGTAGTGGTTCGGAATTACAGCAAAATCAGAAAGAAGGAACACGAGAAGCTCGAGAAATACCAAGGGCTCAGAGAAGAGCTCGGGAAGATGTGGAGGGTGAAGGTAACGGTGGTCCCAGTGGTAATCGGAGCACTAGGTGCAGTGACTCCCAGGCTAGGCAAGTGGCTCCAGCAGATCCCGGGAACAACATCGGAGATCTCTGTTCAGAAGAGCGCAGTCCTAGGAACAGCTAAGGTACTTCGCAGGACCCTCAAGCTCCCAGGCCTCTGGTAGAGGACCTGAGCTTGAAGGATTGACCGCCTGCAGGGGCGAGCGGGGAATTTTTTTTTTTATTACACAAGTTATTTTTTACATAGACAAAATATATATGTATTTTTTTGCATGCAAAGAGAAAAATGAACCAGAGTCAAATTCCTTGTTTGTGTGCACACATTTAGCCAAGTAATTATGATGAACTTTAGTGATAAGTCACTGCTGGATGTATTTTAGAAGTTGCTGTCCATGCATAACTTAAATGCGTTAAAAATGTCTCTTTTATCATTAACCTCTGCGTGTTTGTGTTGCAGGTGGTGATAATGGAAGTGCAGGGTCTGAGGTCTTTGGCTCCAAACAGGATTGTTTACTGCACCATGGAGGTTGAGGGAGGACATAAACTGCAGACAGATCAGGCTGAGGCCTCAAAACCCATGTATGTAAAGAACACATACAAGCACACACAGAAACATACACACACACACACACACACACGCACGCATGCACGGCACGCATGCACGGCACGCATGCACGGCACGCATGCACGCACACAAACTGTATAGAAATGGAAAAAGAAAAGAAAAACAGGACCTCCATCACACTAAACACACTTATTTGGCATTATGACTAACGTCATCATCATCAACACATCAAGACAAGCACATCACTTCAGGGTGTATTTCATTACAACTCATTATTATATTTACTATTTTATATAATATATACTAGTCATGGCTAACACTTAACTAAATCATATTTTTTATTTTTTATTTTTCATCCTATTAATATGATTTATCTTATGGGGAATTTGACTTTTTTGTCTGTGTGTGTGTTTGTGTCTGTCTGTGGTGTATGACTGTGTAGTAAATTGCAGCTTTGGAGGCAGAGCGAACATCCTAAACTGATTTAACCTGCATTGTTCTATGTAGACAGTTCTGTTAGATCGTTTGAAAAGGAGAATGAAAAGAGAATCAGAAAAAAGTCTTTGTCTGGATATAAATCACCTGACTCAGGAACAGTACAGTCACAGAGGTGTGTTCTGATCACAATAAAGTTGCCTGTTGACATACAGCTTATCGAACGTGATGACAGCTTGGGAGCCTCTTTGAATGAACTTTATATGGATTGGGAATAGGACCTTCATCATTCCAGGATTTCTTTGGGAAACTGCTAGTTAAAACTGAATTCCGTTCCCCTCAAGTCCCGGCCTTGGCTCTTCACATTCCCTCAGTGAAGGTTATGTCATGGACTGCTGTGGAAGACTGTGGAGCTGCAGGGGGGAAGTAGTTCACGTGAAACAGTTCAGGTAGCCTGCCGCGGATACGGCGGCAACGTTGCAGCTCTGGTGGTCTGCCGCGGGTCCAGTAGCTGCGACATGGCATAGAAGGCGGCCTGGGATGTGGACATGCAGGCCGTGCTGGACGTTGATCTGGCAGAAGACTCACGGGCAGTTTGGCAGATGGGTGGCCCACAGGGTCAGACCAAGCAGGACCAGGTGGCGTGAAGTCCTCAGGTGCAGGCGTGACAGGTGTGGGCGGCTCACAGACCCCCGGTGCGAGCAGCGCAGGTCCTTCTGGCGTGCAGACCTCCGACTCGGGCAGAGCAGGTCCCTTCAGCACGCAGACCTCCAACTCGGGCAGAGCGGGTCCCTCCAGTGCACAGACCTCCGACTCGGGCAGAGCGGGTCCATCCAGCACGCAGATCTCGGCCTCGGGCAGAGCAGATCCAGGCGGTCCAGCAACCTCCAGCTCAGACTGAGCAGGTCCAGGCGACAGCGTAGCAGCGGCAGACGGTGGAGTAGAGAGTGGTATGACAGCTGCAAATGGTGCAATAGAGAGTGGTATGACAGCTGCAGATGGTGCAATAGAGAATGGTATGACAGCTGCAGACGGTGGAGTACAGAGTGGTGTGGCAGCTCCAGACGGTGGAGTAGAAAGTGGTGTGGCAGCTCCAGACGGTGGAGCAGAGGGTAGCACACCAGGCTTTACAATCTCCAGGGGTCCAGAGGTGGCGGAGGTCATAAGCTCAGCCTCTGGGGAAGCCCTGGGGAGAATCTCTGTCTCCATGTGGCCTTACTGGGCCAAAAAAGTCGCCTGGCTCTGCGTGCTCTGTGTGCTTAGAGATCCCTAACTCTGAGCTCCCCAACTCTGAGCTTCCCAACTCTGAAACAACAGAGTCAGAGTTAACATTTTCAAAGTTCACTGATGGCTGAATAAGCTCACTTGATTTCTCTGCAGAGGACAAAGGTGGCAGAGTTGGGAGTTCTGGTTGCAAACTCTCTGGAGGTCCAGAGGCAGCTACGGGCCCATTTTCCAAGCTCACCGATCTGTTTCATCTCTCCACAGCATTCTGGCGGGTTAGAGTCCGCTGGGTCCATTGTGGCTGGATTATTCTGTCACGGACTGCGGTGGCAGACCGTGGAGTTGCAGGAGGGAAGTAGGACCCAAACGCAGGACTCTGATGAAGAACAGTGATTTTATTTACACTGAAATGAAGAATAACTACTTTTTTACTTTACAAAACCAGCACTATGGCTCCCGTGGCGATTCTACTTGAATCCCCACACAGTGCAAGTGTCTGTAAATAGTGAAAGGCAACAACTCCAAAAACACCCAGTTCCAAATCATGGCTGTGCTCCAGTGGAAACACCGCTCCGCTCCCGATTCCTAGTGAAGACAAACAGAACACTCTGATGACTCTGCAATCTCCTGATAGCGAGGGTTTTTCAAATATCAAAGTTATCCACGGCTTTTCTAATGGAGTTAACTCAATAATCCAACACTAACTAAAGCCCAGCCACACTGTTAAACAGCGCAGCTCCTGGTGAAGGCAATCAGCTACAGCTGGCGACAGCTGATGAGCTACAGGTGTGGCTGACTTCAGCGTGGGAACTCCTCTTGGCCTGATGGTGCCTGTAAACTGGCCTTCACACACACACAAACACACACCTATACCTGCAAGCAGGGAAACAGAGGACCACGAGACGAGGCAAAACAAAACACACAAGAGCAGAGCATGCCTAACACAGACCCATGGGCAGGACGACCCACGATGGTCGCCAGCCTGAGGTAACTCCAACAAACCCCATGAGCCCTGTGTATTCAGACCCAGGCCGATGACAGAATGCAGCACCTGAAAGTCTTTATATAGGATTTCCAGAAGGGCCAGGCCTCCATAAAAGCTCAACAGTTTTTGATCTATTGACCCCAAAAGCCAAATGTATGGCTAGTCAGAGGAAAGCTGGATCTGGAGAATCTTTGGGGGTGACTTCTTTTTGTAAATGGTGTAACTTTTCTGCTGAAGGGAGTCGATGCCTTGTTACCTGGTTTCCCCATAACAACGCCCTTGACACATTCGTCAGTATAGTGCTGCAAACTGTCGAGATCCTCTTTGTGGTCCTCAAAAGTGCTTAAGTTGGTTGAAATAGTTTTAAAGCTGACTAAGAGTAAACTAGCAAAGAAAACTAAAGTCTAAAAGTAACATCTGGTACATTAGTCAGAAAGATAAAGAAATATTGCTGATATTTCAACTGTTCACTTTTTTATTCCCTGTTTATGCTCAAGGATGTGGGGAAATTTTAGTAAAAATAATAATACAGTTTCAGGAAGAAGTGACTGCTAGTAGAATAAGAATAAGAGTGGTAATTAGCAGATACAGTCTTATATCTGGTAATTAGAAAAGAATACTACTTTAGAGGCTGTAAAGATCACTGTAAAGGTGCTGTAAAGGTGATTTTATCAGTATAGAAGACAGTTTAACACCTACACATTACAACTCAGTCACTGAAACACCTATCATGAAGTTCCCGATGCACCGTTTTGTTTTGTTTTTAGTTTAGTTTTTTTTGTTGTTGATGTTGTTTTTTTGGCTGATGTTAATTAAAAAAAGAGGTTTGGAACATAACAGTTGTTGAATCCCAGTAGCCACAATTTTTTATGTACAGATGAGCGCGGAGTCAAGGAGGCCATTTACGTGAAAAGGGAAAGACCATCTCTGAATCGAGGAGGGAGCCTAAGGGTACATCTTTCACCATCTTACAATGCTGTGATTGCAGCCATTCCCCAAGTCTCTGTGAATGGTACTCATGGCCATTGATCAGTGGTCTTTGATCATTTTTTGATCAGTGAGCTTTGATCAGTGGTTGTTGATCAATGGTCATGAGAATTTGCATATTAATGATCAAGGGACTGACCTCCCAGCCCATTGTTCCTTCAGTGGGCTGGTTTCAGTCATTATGCAAATGTACTGTTTATAAGATTGGGGAAACCTGCAGTCAGCTGAGACTGAAGAAGTCGCTTGGATGAGTGACGAAACAGGTCCCCCACTGCCACTTGCTCCTGGATCTCCATGGCACCTTTGCACAGTGGTTAGGAGTGGTTCTTCTGCTAACATGATCAGAGCCTCTGTGCTGTCCTTTAGGCCGAACTTTTCTGGCCACTGATAGGATTTCTTGATATCAGCCACTTGGACCTTATTCTTGTTATTCAGCTAGCTGCTCTGCATCTGTCTTACCTTTTTGAGGTATTTGGCTGTTGATACTCCTAACTGTGTATCAGCAATTTTGCCTTCTGATGGCTCCAACCCTTCAGTCTGGATCACCTTTTTTCTCTTCGCAACCATTTTGCCACACTTATCGACACCGAATAACCACCATTGTCACCACCATCTTCTCTAGCTCCTCTCTCAACCCTTGGTATTTCTCAAGCTTCTTATGTTCCTACTACCTGATGTTGCTATCACTCAGTATTGCTACATCTATCACTACGGCCTTCTTCCTCTGTTTGTTCACCACTACTATGTCCGGTCTCCTAGCCATCACCAGTTTGTCTGTCTGTATCCAGAAGTCCATCAGAATCTTAGCTTGGTCATTAAGGGGCAAATCCCTTTTGTCCTTAGGACTTCAAGGCCAAACTCAGCACGGATGTTCCTGTATGCTATGCTGGCTTTTTGGTTATGGTGTTCCATGTATGCCCTGCCTGGTAGAATCTTGCACCCTGCTGTTATGTGCTAATTGTTTCAGGAACACCTTTGGTGTGGTAGACCCCAGCCTTTATCGGCCTTGTGCTTAGAGATTGTTCCTATGCTGCCATGATTATTGTCTCTGATTGGTGTTTAATTCCAGCTTTATATATTGGTAGGATTTTTCAAGTAAGCCACTTCTTCTGTCTGCCGCTGGCAGTTGATGGTTTCTGTTCTTCTTCTCTTCTCGCTTTGGTTTTTGCTGCCTGAGGTATTCACTAAGCGTCAATTGATCAATTGGTAAATGGGCTGGTTCTTATATAATGCTTGTCTACTCTACTTAAGCACTCACCTGTTGATCTGTGGAACCAGCACTTTAACACAGGAAGTCTGGATTGGCTCTATGTTTGGGACTGGGGTCAGACTAAGACTAATTCCTCAGATAATTTTTTTCCAAAGAGGCTTTCTTTCATTATCAGTAGTTCTCATCACGCTTATTTGGGTTCAAGGGGTCTCCTTTCTCATAAGTTTGATTCTAATTACTACCATAATGCTTTTATATTGGGGTGCAACGTCATCATAACAGTTTTGACTGGCAGCTGCAGTCACAGAGAAACTTGCCTACCTCTGTTCGGGAATGGCAGATAAAGCGGGGACGCTAAGAGGAGGTCCAGCATTTACATCCCAAAACCACTACCGACTGTTTCAACCTGACAGCCTGAGGAGTTAACTGGACTATCCGACAGAAGGACCCAAGGCCCTGCCGCACTTTTTCGGTAAGTTAAATGTGTTTGTAAGCTAATCCGTAACTAATGTCCTTAGCTAGCTAGCTAAGACGACCACTCGGCTGTCAGGGAATCCGTGGAGGTGAATAAATTTACCCTGACTAAAAAAATCAAGAGAGAAGCACCGGGCTGCTCAGTCACTAACTAACTCCTGTTACTGTACTTCTACTTTATTTGTGCTGAATATACTATCTTTATAATAAGAATAATAATGTATACTTTATTGATCCCCGTGGGGAAATTCCTCTCTGCATTTAACCCATTCACTCAGTGAAGCAGTGGACTGCCATTGGGCACCCGGGGAGCAGTGTGTAGGGAGGGTACCTCGATCAGGGGTACCTCAGGGTAGTCGTTCAGGGGAATTGAACCCCTGACCTTCACGGGGCCAACACTTTACCTACTGAGCTATCCCTGCCCCTAGACTTTATGTAAAAGTCTAGGGGCAGGGATAGCTCAGTAGGTTTACAAACACATTTAACTTTATGTAAAAGTCTAGAGCCTCTTAGGATTATCTGAGTAGTTAGGACAGGCGGTTATATTTTCTCTAGCATCCCAAGAGACGGTGGGCCACCAGAACACACATTCCAGCAAGGCTGTAGTACGATGGATGCCAGGGTGACAGGGGAATTTTGCTGTGTGGGGCCACTGGAGTACGTGGTCCCAGACCGCGGTGGGACATTACACAAAGCAAACGTCTCTATCACAGTGTTGATGAAGTGCTGGGTTTATGCATCTTCTGGATCAGGCCTACACTAACGATTTCCCTGTAAGGGAGCTGGTGATCAAGATTATGAGTCCTGCTTGATCCCTGCGATGAGCTTCAGTCTTCCTGGTGTTTCTGAAACGATGCCTCTCTCAGTGAGAGAAGAAGAAAAGGAGAACGTTTCTCCAAATCTCTGGACCGAGGAAACCCAGCTTGGTCCTGATGGTCTTCCTCACTAGTTTTCCCCCAGGGTGAATGTAGCTGTTGATAATAATGTGGACTCTATTATTAAATAAAAAGAACAAGTTACACTTCTATGAAACCTTCTGCTGCTGTTTTTATTTTAAGTTTCCATGTTAGCAGGCTGTAGAGTGCTCTGTGAGTGTAATGTATCTAAAACTGTTTAGATTTTCAATTTTATATTATCCTCAGTCTTATGTTAAAATCTCAAAGGACAAAATTACATTTCTAGACATTTCTTATATTAACAGTAAATCTGGACCTCTGTGGAATGTGGAGCTGATGTCATCTCGGTCTAAAAATGGATAACTGTCAAGGATGCTGAGACTGGACTCAAGAGCAGGACTCCAACTGTGCAATCAGACAGGGGTTTATTTAGACACCAGTGATATTATGTACATATATACAGTGATAGGCAAAAAGGAGTCCAGGGTTCCAAGGGAAGGTCCGGGGCTGGAGGGGGGAAAAACACACGTACTCTTCTTCTCTTCCATCAGTCCAATCCAACAGCGTGACCACACTCACTCACACTCTTTCAGGTCAGGTCCAGGGAAAACAGGCGTAGATCCAGTGAGGTCTAAACAAGGAGATGGAGAATAGAGCAAATGGTAAATGGTAAATGGACTGGTTCTTATATAGTGCTTTTCTACTCTATCTGAGCACTCAAAGCGTTTTACACAACTGCAAAAAGAAACAAGGGAAAATACACAAGTGAAAGAGCCCGGCTAACTAACACAGGTGAGTATAACGCTCTAGCGAGGAACACCACTCCAACAAGGCCTTAAATCCCATTGAACTTCATAAGCTGCTGATGAGCTGCAGGTGTGTGTGCGTGGGTGGAGGTCAGGTGAACCACAGGAACACAGACGCCGCCCTGGTGATTGTGGAGATTATAGCACTCCAGTGTGCCATTGACGAACCCTGACAATAACAAAATCTAAGGAGTGCTGAATCATTCAAACATATAGACTATGAGAGTAACAGGTGTGCAGCATTGGTAACTAACTAGCAACAAGCATCTAATACAGTGCGTATGCTAACGGCTAGTCTAGCAAATGAATTAACAACAGGGTGATGTTAGATGTTGTGGAACTATAAGATGTTAAGCTGTGCGTCTTTTTGATAATAGTGACGTGGTTGTATTTATCTTAATATAATGAGTCATTAGTTGCGGTAAACCCATCAGCAGATAAACTGTAGCAACCGGGCTATGTAAAAAGTGTAGGGGGGCGTGTTCGCAGTCACGTCCAGTGGGTGTGTGAGCAAGAGCGTAACGCAGACACTCCACCTCAAGTCACTACTGCAAAGACTCTGGCTTCAAAAGTGCAACATGGCAGCTCGAAGAAGCAGGAAATTTTGGCTTCATTATTGTACAATGGGAGGAAATGCAGTCAGGTCATCCATCTTTTCTACAGTCACTGGTTTAAATAATCTATTCTCTGATCTATGAGTATTACTCAGTAGGCAGTGCAGAGCTTGGTTGAAGATGATGGGTGAGGGGACTCACCCAGTTAAGTGGTAAATAGACTGTTTGTTATATAGCGCTCTCCCGGAGCACTCAACACTCTTTATACAACATGCCTCATTTACCCATTCACACAAGCACTGTAGTATCTTGCTCACAGATATTTGGCAGACTTGAGCAGCCAGGGATCGAACCACTGGCCACACACGTTGTGGCATTTCCCCTGGGACTTGGATATCGATATGTCTACCTCCTGGAGAGTGTTGCTCAGTTGGTTGGTTGTTGTAAAGGGGTTTTTTATCACCATGGAAATTATTCTGCGATCATCCACCTCTGTTGTCTTCCGTGGATGTCCAGGTCTTTTTGCGTTGCTAAGTTCAATAGTGATTTCTTTCTTTATCAGAATGTACCAAACTGTTGATTTTGTTACTCCCAATATCATAGCAATTTTTGGAATTAGATTTTTCTGTTTTCACATCTTAAGGATGGCGTGTTTCACCTGCATGGAGAGCTCCTTTGACTGCATGTTGTATGTTACTTGCTGTAATTTCTAACTCTGGATTTCCACTTTCCTTCATGTTTTTGTCAATTTATGCTATTTTACTTCAGTGGCGTAAAGTTTAGAAAGTTTACAATGGCTTAGGGTAGTGAAATCAGCAGAACACAACAAAACAAAACAAAATAAAATGGGACAGTTCTTATTAATTTGATCTGATTTGGGGAATAGTTAAAAGATCTGAACTGACATTGAGGGAAATTTAAAACTTATAAGTGTAAACATAAATTCTATAAAATTATAATTTACGTCGGCAGTAAAGACACCCGGTTATGTCAATCAGAGGTCACTAAAATTAATATTGAATCAATTCAATTCAATTCAATTCACTTTTATTTATATAGCACCAAATCACAATAACAGTTGCCTCAAGCTGCTTTTTATTCTAAGGTAAAGAACATATAATTTTACAAAGAAAACAGAGAAAACCCCAACAGTGATATGACATTGGACCATATGAACCTAACAATTATAAGTGCTTTGGCGACAGTGGGAAGGAAAAACTCCCTTCTAACAGGAAGAAACCTCTAGCAGAACCAGGCTCAAGGAAGGATGGCCAACTGCCACGACCAGTTGGGGGTGAACGGATGAAGACAGGACAAGGACATGCTATGGAAGAGAGACAGAGATTAATAATAACTAGCAGAGAGGTGTATAAACACATAGTGGGTGAAAGGTGAGGGAAGAAGAAACACTGTGCATCATGGGAATCCCCCAGCAGCCTAGACCTATTGCAGCACGAGAAAGGAGGACTCAGGGTCACCTGATCCAACCCTAACCATATGGTTTATAAAAAAGGGAAGATTGGTAAGTAATTTTGCCAAAACAATGTCAGACTCTCTAGTTTTTGCTGGCCCCTCCCCAGTCACAGAAGGAGTGACATGTTTAGCTGCATGCCACTCCTTAAATTGCTTTCTGGAATGGTGTCCAAAAAATGACATGGGCTTTATTTAGCTTTATTGGGAAACTTTCTGGGGGAAAATCTGGTCTTGTTGGGAGAGACTGCATCCATCGTTCTTTGGATGGAGCAGCTCTCATTTCTAGAAATCTAGCCATTTATTAAATCCTCCGAATGTGACTATTCAGAGTTGGGAGCGGGAAGCAGAGTTGCAGGATTACACTCATCTCCTCAGCTTCTCTCCTCCTGTTATAACCCCAACCCCTTACAGTAGGGGTGTCAAACTCATTTTACATGGCAAACCACATACAGCCCACTTTGATCTGATGCGGACTTGACCAGTGAAACTCCCCTTTCTGTCAGTGTAAAGAAGTTACATATTTAACTGTTTTTCTACATGACAAAGAAAAAACTGCAGTCACACAGAAAGAAATCTGTCAGCATGACTCTTTGGACTTGTGTGTAAGCAATAAATCTTTAAAATTACACAAAAAGTTCTGATAGCTTATTGCCCAGACTGTACAGTTTTTTGTTGTTGTTGGGTTTTTTTTTTTTTTAAATGTAGTTTTAAAT
>VUQG01021337.1:0-11778 GCA_015106755.1 Etia nguti | reverse complement strand
CTGTTAAAAAAAAAACAAAAACAACAAAAAAAAAAAAAAAAAAAAAGCCCTTTGGAATAGTCATGTCATGTTTGTAAAACACTGTGCTAGAAAACCAATCAGTGCTAACAACCTGAAAGGGGACTAAAAAAACAACAAGCTAAAAGTGGGTAAAAAACAAAACTCAGTTCTAACTCCAACACCAGGTGAGTGACCTGGTGGCTGTTAAGAGGCTTCAACAAAGTGCTGGGAAAAACAATATTAGAGCCATGTCTATTAGTTTATACTGTCTGCTAATATTATCCTGATTACTATTCTGAATAAAGTCTAAGAAATCAGTGAAAGATGCACATTATAGCCAATTACCACAAAAGACAAAGAGCTGCAAATCCTTTCAAGTGAGATGCTGCAGTTAAATTCTGCTTTAAAAAAAACAAAAAAAGACAAAATTAAAATAGCTTTCCACAGATTTATATTATATGACATATAAATATGTAAATTTTGACTAGTGCTCAAGCAATTGGTAAAACGTACAGCAAATGTCTTTACATTTTCACAGCAGCTTTGCCCGAAGGTGAGCTAATGTTACTCTCAGGCCTGCACGGTGTGTCTGGAGGTGAGCTCTGTGGTGTAAAAACTGGGTCTGGGGACCCCTCGTCACCAGCTCTGTACCAAAAGACAAGGAGCTCTTTCTTAACACCTGCAAGTTGAGCACTGCTGTTCTACTGCTACACTCCTCAGCTCAGGAGAGGTGGCAGACTAAATAAGGCCCCATTGAGAGACACTAACCAAGTGCAGAAATTCCCTGTGAAATTAATTACAAGAGCAGTGATCGCAAAATAAATCTGTCTTGGGGAGGGGGGTTCTTTAAATGCTGTTGTTTGGTTGTCTTTGCCACTCCCCTCCCCAAGGTCCCTGAATTTTTATATTAGAATTCATTAATAACAAAACTAAATAAAAACTAAACTAATTTCAAATCAACAACACCTCCACAAACAAAAAAAAACAAAAACAAAAAAAACCCACCCCTAACCCCAAACACACAACAAAGAGCTTAGTGAGAGATTGGATTGGCTGTCTGGCTGCAGACTGCAGGGTAAATATTGGCTGAGCCTGAGAGTGCCTGTGTCTGTGTGCGCGTGTGTGTGTGTATACATCTGTAAATGTGTGTGTGCCCATGTGTACATTTTTGCGTGTGCGTTTGAGGGAGAGTCAACAAGTAGCCGTGTGCGTGTTTGGCCTGAGGTAGTTGACAGATGACCCCGCTGCCACCTACACACTAACACCACTCACACACAGGATTACAGATCAGGCCGTTTACATCCGTCTGGCTGGCTTGCCCCCGCTGCAGGCTAACTGCTACATACACACAGCGCAGACGGTCACTTAAGTCTCCAATACAGGGACCCAGGACATTCCCCAGAGAGAGATGTGTGTGTGTGTGCATGTGTGCTTCTTAACAACCAGGAGGATGATAAAGATATTCTAGGAATATTCCTCACAAGGGTTTGTTAAATGTATTCATTTTCAACACATTTGGTGACAATATAGCTATTGTGTACTGTATAAACCAGGCTAAAGGATTGATAATTGCGACGTGATGGCTTTTTCAGTCCAAACATAAGAAAGCCGGTATGGTACAGGCCACTTCAGTGTTCTCACAATCATTCATTGGTCCCCACCATCTCTTGAACCAATGACATCACTCAGGTTTGGAAAAACAAGGAAGCTACAACTGGTCTGTTATTGTGGTGTCTGCCATGTCACTCGGTCAACTCATCATCATGCTTGCGTCTGACTCCTACCTAACTGAATGATGCCATCATGCAGCAGCTCATCTGCAGTCTTGTCCCAAAATACAATCCTACTTTTCCAGTCAATTTTCCTGATTTAACAATCTTCAATCCAGATTACAGGACCAACCACTGCATTGCTATTGAGATGATTTCCCAAGGTTTTGCAGAAACAGGGTTTGCATTAGGTTCAAGTGGAATGATTTAAGGCAGCTGGTATATAGCATTTCCCCCGCTAATAGCAGTAAGAGTCAATACCAGATTAAATGACTTAAGAGTGGAAAATGTTTGCTGAACACATGTTTGCAGTGTGACCCTGCAGGGACGACACCTCCACAAGAAAAGGTGAGCCGCTATCCGGTTAAAGCTTTTATTTCTCTGCCTCTTTAGCCTGGCGGCTAACTGTAGGTTAAAGCTAAAGGATGCACAGCGACTGGTGCTGCTGTGTGAACACAGGACTTTAAAATACCTTGCCTACTATAAGAGATAACTGCACCACACAGTGAATCCAAGCACAGCAACAGCTAGGAGACTAACACTTGTTAAGAGGTCTCTGCCTTTCAAATCCTACATGTGAATCCCAGTGTAGGCTGAGGTTCGGTTCCTGGCCATGACACACTGTCTGCGCTGTGATCCCTCTATGTTCCAAGTCCCTTTCAATTTTCCTCCTCGTCTGAATGAAAGAGGAAACACACCAGTGAGACGCCTGCTCCGCTTTATAAAAAAGGGGAGAGAGAGAGAGAGGAAAGAAAAAAAAAGAAAAGAGGCAGACTGTAGCTCTTTTCTGCAGCCAGAGAAATCATCAAAGCATGAGCTGCATTATTCAGCCTTGCCGAGTCTGCATGACAACACAGCCGACAAACAAGAGCTCTTTTCAAACCAGACGGCCACTACAGTAGAACACAGCTATTTCAAACCACTTGTGAATGGAGCTCCCTCTGACTAGTGAGACATTAAGATGAGGAGAAACGCACTGAAAATACCAGGCCAGCATTTATTCAAAGTTGTGAGTGTGAACCCACAAAGCAGTTTGTTTGCTAGTTTAATACTCTGCAAGTGTCAATCAGAGCAACCATTCCACTTTCCCCCCCTCTTGCTGCACTGCTCAGTCTGAGACAGTCCTCCTGGATTATCTAATTAGGCTCTGTGCTGTACCAGACGATCCGTGCGTGCACCACTTCATGCCTGACTGTGTGCTTTTCCTGGCTAGCAGTACCATGATGCCACAGAAAAACGAATGGAGGAACACCAGTCCGTCTGCCAGATAAGCGCACAGGCGCGCACACACACACTTACTTCTTGGTTGCAATGTGGCGTCAGCACAACCACACTCTGCTGCCAAATCTGAATCTAATATCCTGTGTTCACCTCATGTTGCCCGGCCCTGGCCTCGACCCCAGTGGAAATTACACATCAGTGTAACTCTGTCTGTCCTTCTGTTCGTACGTCTGTAGCTTGTCTGCGTGTCTGTCTGTCAATATATTTGCCTGTCTGGCTCTCCCGCATCTCTGTTTATATCTCTGTCGGTACTTGCCTGGCTGCCTGGTTGTGAATCTACCCGCCTTGTCTGCTATGTGCCCGTCTCCTGTTTATTTGTCTTCCTCTGTCTGTCTGGAGATCTGTCACACTGCATGGATACACTCACTGTGCGTCTGGCTGTCCTCTGCTGTCTCTACATGTCTGCCTGCTGTGCTTTTTTCTTTTTCTTTTTTCTTGAATGCTCAGTCATAAAGAGGAACATCTGCAGTGGATCTAGCAGGCAGCAGCATTAGAGCAGAGCTGATAATGATAGTTTCTCTTTGGGCTGCTCAGAAGGCAGACAGACATAACATACCATTCAAGCGTTTCCTGTCTGTGCTGACAGGCAAACTATTTAACCCTCTGTGGTGAGCTCTCAGAGCATATGCACAGCCAGGCAGCCCTTTAGAGTCATACAGTGCCACTGTAAAACTAACTTCAAGTGAGAAAAAAATACTACTTCTGGAAACCGCAGTAGATTATTACAAGCTTTTTTAATATTAAGCTGGAAGTACACACATATTGCTTTATTGGTATTTCTTAATAAGCTAACTGTTGAGTACTACAGTGTGCCCATGTAATAGTAATGGGCACTTAAGAGCTTAAACTTAAGCCAACGCCTGACATAACCACTAAAAAGTCCACACGGTGTGGTAGAGACACACTTTAAGTCAAATAAAGACAATAAAAGAGGTTATAAATACCACTAAGTGCTCTGAGGTCACCATAAACTTTCTGCTGGACAGCGCAGACATGCTGAAAGTCCATACAGAAGAATTATCGGTTTCCTCTAAGGTATTTAGAGCGGCCCACAGCGAGTTAATAGCAGAACTGTTTAACCGTGTTGGATGAACGATAAGTCTGATTTGTTGTCCTTCTGTGCCACACTGGAGAGTGCACATAAAACGGATTAGGCACTAAAGTCTGTCGGTAGGTTTTTAAGGTCAGGAGAACTCGTAAGAGGAGCAGCTAATGTTACTCACATATCTCCATTCCCTGTGGCTGGGAAGCGGTGCAATTGCAGGAGCAGGTGACATTGGAGTTGCCGGGGCCGCCAGGGGCCGTTAGGTTTTGCATGGGGCTGGGCAGACCGGGACACCGCTCCGGGGAGAGAGCCGCCGCCGCCGCCGCCGCCAGCGTCGGGGCCCCCCGACGGGAAAACAACGAAAAACTTCCAGGCAGCAGCAGCAGCAGCAATGTCTGCCGCTACAAGTAACTCCCGACAGTTTCGCTTTAATTATCCCACGGCTTTTCTCACGCCATAATTCGCTCGGAGCGGCTCGGCGAGAGAGTCACTGGGAGAGCTGGGGACGAGCCATTGCCTGTGGCTAATGCATTGTACGGCTTTTTCCGTTCCTTCCTCCGTCGCTGAGAGCAGCTGTCTTTACCCTACTACAGCAAGGCAGACACAGAGTCCTCAAGCCACGCCCGTAAACTGACAGAATGCCGCAGCGGCCTATCAGAGAGCTTCGGGGGAGGGACAGCGACGGGGTAGGGGAGGGAGGAGGCGCTGCCTTCAGGAGCGCTGAAAAATATCATTACCCTGACTTTAGCCAGCTAGAAAAAAAGCAACAAAATGAAACGTAGTCCCACACCCTGTATGTAAAATTGACACTAGATCCAGCAAAGCTTCAAAATAATGACCATCACATGCATTCACATTCCACATTTTAATACGACAGTGAATTGTAAGAGGAGCACCTGAAGGCAGCAATGGGCAGAGGATGGGACAGCGGTTGTACTTTATGGTAGGCTATATGTGTGTGCACGCGTGTCTAGGTTGCAGGGGGGCAGGCTGCACATTGGTGGGGCTGAAAGGGGTGGCTGACCTGACTTAGAAATCTAGCAGACGGCACGGTCGTGGTTGACAATGGCTGTGAGAGAAAGGAGTCGGGGGGAGAGAGGAGCGCTGGACCTGGTAGGTCTGGTGTGTTATTTGGGGAGGGTGGGGAAAGCGCTTCGAGTTTCACTCCCTTGTTATGGCCGGCCACAGCCAATAGAGTCGGCTCTTTGAAGGGGCTAACCTTGAGGTGACCCAGCATGCTAGTCTTGTGGTTCAGGGCCACATGTGCAGCAGAGAGGCAAAACCCCCCACCTCCACTCCAGCACATCCCTGCTTAATCTAACCAACAGTGCAGCCCTTCCACCCAACACACACAAACACACACATACACAGTCTATAAATAAACTGGGCTGCTCAAATCTGAGAGGGGCTCTGAATGCCACTCTAGTCCAGGAGGTTCCCAAGCTAAGGTTCAGGGACCAAGCAAGGTCATCATAGAGCTTAGTATATTCTGCTATATTTTGCTATAATTAACACAGGAACTCTTGATCTAGTAGTCCTGAAGTCACTCTTTTTCCATCCTATTGCTGTCTGGAACCATAAGCTGTGTATTAAAGATTTCTGGGCTCCCCCATTGATCACTACCATGTCAAAGAAGTGATCACATTAAGACTGGTGGGTGAAGTGCTAAGGTTAGCAAACTTGGTTAGCAAGCTGCATCTATAAATCATGTGACTGTAAAGCACAGACACATATTTAGTTGTGGTCAAAGATTTAGATGTAGTCTTAGGCATTAATGTCATGGGCTTTTTGAAATTTATTTAAACTGTTCTTTAAACTCTTACCAAGAATTGGGTACTCAAGTTTTAATTTATTTTGGATCGTTTTATTTGGATTATCCAAAAAGTGTCAAAAGTGTACACTGTATTTTGTTTAATATCCCTTATCAATATCCCTTTGGTAGCCATCACCAAGCTTTAAGGATAATTCTGAGTGGATATTTAATCACTCTTCATTGCTGAATTGAATTTTTTTCACATAACCCTGATTTTTAAGCATAGTCCACAAATTTTTATTATGTCAGGGCTTTGGGAAGGCCATTCTGGCAGCTTAATGTTAGCCTGCTTTATCCTTTCCAAAACCAGTTTTCATGTGTGTTTTTCTTGTTAAACGCCCAGTTGTGTCTAAATTTCAGCTGTGTAGCTGTTGATTTGAGGTGAAGTAGAAGTTTTTTTCTACTACTTCTACCAGTATCACTGACTAAAACTGCCACTGAGTATGATGGTGCCACTACCATGCTTGACATTTAGTACAGCGTTCTTAAGTTTGAAAGCCTCACCTTTAATCTTCCAAACATACCTCTATTCATTGTGAACAAATAGCTCATTCTTTGTCTTGTATTTCCATAATACATTTCTCTAGAAGGCATTAGGCTTGTTTATTTGGGCAGCTGCAAATGGTGAGCCCTAACCTTAACCCAGATGAAAATTTGTGGACTATGCTTATAAGCCAGGTCTGTGCCAAGAAGCCAACCAGTTTTAATGAACTTTACCAATTCTGCCAAGAGGTGTGGTCAAATATCCAGCCAGAATTATGCCAGAAGCTTGTTGATGGCAAACCAAAAGCATCTGGTCAAGATGCAATTTGCTGTTTAACCAAATATTAGTGGTGTTTTAAAACTGAATTTATTTTGGATTTTCTCCAATTTATACAAACTTGTGCACCTAATACTTGTTCTTTAAAGTCATGAAATATGTATGCTTTACAATCATTCCTCTCTGGAAAAACCTAAAATTACCATGACCTTATGTCCATTATTAGCATGTGTAAATGTCTGACAATCAAGAAACTGCAATAAAATAAGAGAATTTCACTCAGCAAAACTGAACTAAAATGTTTTGGTTGGCTTGTACCGCACAGCCGGCTATATTATTTGTCAGATAATTCCAAAATGTACCAACAGCACAAAAACAATCAGGTCTAATTCAGTGACTTGAATTAGTGTAGTTGAGACCGAGAAAACAGCTTCCAGCTACCAATACTTTTGTTGGCATACCTGTCCATCAGAACGGCAACACTAGTCTCCACACCATCCCAGTATAAAGTCATTTTCATAGATGAAGTTGGGAATTTTAACACTAAAGTCTATGGGGACTGACTCACTTTTGGACAGCGCCTGAAGTGGATGTTAAAGGAACTGCAGTTTTTACTACTTGGACATTAGCTTCATTTTCAGTCCTCAAAGTTGCCATTTATGTGGAAAAATAAATAAATGTAGCAGACGGACATGTGCCCTGTTCTAGTATAAATGGAACCTCATCAGTCTGTGCACATGGAAAGCATGAACTGGCAACAAGTAATTATATGAAAGACCAGGGATGATGATTGGAGTAATGAGCGGGCCAGGCTTGGAGCCTTTTACCAACTGCAGGGCCTCGTGATGGTCCACGGACCATTTTACAGCAGGAATGAAGCTCTTCTAGGTGGCATTCCAAGAAAATAGAGCAAAGAGGGAATAATATAGGAATGGCTCTTCTGATCACAGGCCTGCTCTCTTGCACACCACTTCTGCAGCAAATCATAGAAATGCCATGGGAGAAAATCGCATCACATATCGTGTGTGCTGGGAGTGAAAAATGAGAAATGCCTGCTCAGAGGGGGTGCGGTTTGACCGTTTTCACTCTGAAGACATCAGTAACCAAAGGCAATAAAACGAAATGGACCTCTGTGAAGGAAAATAAGTAAATGGGAAAAGCAAAGACCTCCGACAGATGTTCTGCATTAAGTGCCGCATCACTAGCCAAATTCTATATCCAATCATGCAAAAATATTTTCCTTGACAGCGGCTTCTACACTCCTCTACGAGTGGACTGACACCTTTGAAAGAGAACAGACTGCATGACCCTGAAACAATTTACAAACGCCTGGCAGCTGTCATAATTTTATTGAAGCAACAAATTGAGGTGCTGCTGTGTTGTCAGCTAAAGCAACGATATCGACGCACTAAAGAGCATTTTTTACATTTTTTTTAAATGTCTTGATCTGAGGTCACTGCCATGCACACACATCCCAGACAAGCTCTCATCCACAGACAGACACACATCGATTCACACTCTTGCAACCCGCATCCATCTACCACCACCACCACCACAAAAATGCAAGCGCACACATGCACAGTCTGTCTGGAGCGTCAATTTAGTCCCCTGGGGAGCACGCAGGGTGACACCACTAACAGGCCAGACCAGACCAGACAGCCAGCAGACAGATAAATACTAGGCACGGCTGAATACCAAATGCACTCGTGTCTACCAGCCCCCCACCCCACCCCCACCCGCCTATAGTCTGAACACACACACACACACAGGCGCTCTCTCTGTGGGTCTCTCGGGAAACGTCTGTCTCATCGTGTATTTGAGGAATCCTAACTTTAGGTTGATAGGTTTATCATGCTCGGCACGTGCACGTGGATCTATTTTAGGAACTCTCGGAGTGCGGGGCTTTCCTGCTCACACATGCTTACTCAGGAGTTCACTGCAGTGTTAGTGTTACTGTTGCTGCTGTTTTGTGAATCAAAGTGTGACGTGTTAACGTTACGGCCCTTTAAAGATCTGACAATGCACACTTTTTAATGCAGCGTAGGCAGGAGAGGAAACACCACCACCGTGTGTCTGCACAAAACCCACACTTCGGATGGCAACAGGTCCATCTTTAGCAACGGGAAGCCCGTCTCATGCATATGTATGTTTGGATACACGGACCATTTCCCACCTGTCACTTCCCCGTGACTTTCCAGATAAAAAGACAGCTGACAGATGACTGTAACAGTATAAAAGATGCCACGGATGACTCAGAGTTTAGCTGAGTTGTTTGTGAGGAGACCATGAGTGCATCAGTGATGTGGTCGGGCCACTACTGGGGGAAAAAGCAGCACAGCAAAGGCCTCAGTGGAGGGTAGCTCCATCCCTCCCCTCTTAAAAAAAACAAGGGCAACTTCTCCATCCCAGCCAGTGTGGTGCTGAGCTGCAAGCTACTTTATAGCGCCATCTTGTGGCTCATCTCAGAAAGAGGCCCATTTCTATCCAGCATCCCAAACATGGAGTGGAAAAAGTTGCTTTCCTTCCCTGGTGTCTGCTTCAGTTCTTCTCGTGTCTTATCTCTGTCGCTCCATTACTTGTGAAATCAAAGCTGTCTCCCAGGCGTGGGTTTAAGCTTTGAATCAATTATGCCTCGTCTTCATCAGACGACATGAGGGAGCAGAGAGGAGGACACAGAGAAAATAAAAGAGTCCCGTTCTACGGCTCATTTTTTTTAAAGACAGACTAAAAGTTCTCACAGTGAGCTGTGTAAAGGCCAAATCACAGTTATACTTTACACTATATACAGTATTTTTTCCTGTATGAGAAGGAATTATTTATACAGAAAACTATGCCGACACCTCTGTACTTACACTCATTTTGTGTTTTGAATATGGTCTTGTATTTCTGGTTAAATTATAATCAGAAATCACTGTAAAAATGGGTATATAAAATGTAATATTTTATAGAACAATGTTATGCGTACAGCGAGTGGGACATCATTTTCTGCTGAAAACACAGCAAACGGGTAGTTGCTGCTATATGACTGCTTAAAATATCACTTCAGGACCCTTTAAATCTCTAAAGTATACCCCAACAGAGCAGAAATAATTCATTCATTGATTTGTTGACTGACATAATTAAGGGATTTTTAAGCAAAAGTACTCACCCCTCAACTGCTTAAATGTTATGATCTACATTTTCATTGAATTTACTTTTATTACTGACTGACAAAGGAAGACGTTTGAAGATGTGAACTAATCAGGCAATTGGGCTAATTAGGAATCTTTTACTACTTTAAGGACAATAAAGGAAGCTCACTTTTGTATTCATGCTCATGCAATGATAATCTATGATGTATTATGCATAATGTTACAGTCACACAAGGCTATTTTTCTAACTTTTAACTTCTGTATATTCCTGGTTTAGCTTGTGTGCTTTTACCTATTTTCATCTGGTAAATTTGTATGTTTATTGAAGGATCTCCAAACTATCTCCAAAACTGTCAGCATACCAAAACTGCATAAGTGACCTGTCTGTCCATATGTGATCAACTCTTGCTTTGTTTTCAGCATGATTCTTAAAGGGACCGGGACATAAAAGCACTAATGCATCTTTTATCATTTCGTCCTTGGTCTGAATCACTGGGTAAAATTACAGGTGTCAAAGTAGTAGTAGTTTCCATCCAAATGTAACACAAATACTAACATTTAGGTAGAGAATGCCAACTAATTCACTGCTGTTACACACATACGAGGTTTGTTTGTTGGCGGTCGTACGTTGGAACCAAAACTTTTTTAGTCAGGGCCCTTATAGTCAAAAGAAGATTTCCATTTACGGTGATTTACTGTGGGCCCCCAGAGCAGCAGCATGACCCCAGTGCAGCACAGAGCAGGTGTCAGCAGGTACTGAGTTCAGTTTTATTTGTTGAGTCCAATATCACATGTAGAGGTTCAAAGGGTTTCATGGGCATAAAAACATCATATGTATTTATGTGTGTGGAAAAGTTTAAGGGTGGAATTAAAAGAATGTCAAATCATAACTCAGTTTAAAAACAAATAAAAGGAAGTCATTTTCACAAGCTATAGGATTTTAGAGGGACGTTAATCACAGGAGGTATACGTTAGTGAAAAAATGTAGTTTGTTGTTTTGATCTGTGAAGTTTATATTTTTTTATTTGTGCATTGTGTACTATGTAAGTGTGTGTAGCCTTAGATACAATTATAAATATATATAATCTCATTATATACCAATGAACACTGATGTTCAAAGTGTAAACTTTATCCTTCTCCTTTTCAAGCAAGTAAATTGTGTGCTATACAGAGTTATTCATGGCAACTTTCTTATTTTTCTGATACTTTTTTCTGTTTACAATTATTTTGCATTTTTTAAATAAAACAGCCAATCAAATAAAAATAGTCAGAAAAGGCATAAAATGAGATTTTGAGGTAGAGGTGGGTTTCAAAGCAGCTTGCATATGCAGTGGATCTGTTTATCAGTGAGCTCATACCCTTCGGAAACTAACGCTATGCTCGACCTGGTTGGTCTTTGAAAAAAAGGCCATGATTTTGGGTTAAAATGAATCTTTTTAGGATGTTAAAAACATTTTTTAACACTTGAGTTTTCCAGTTGAAAATTGACGTGCAAACAGGTGTATGGAGTTGCATGCAGTCAAAAAGAAATATGTTTTCCTTCTTTGAGAAGGTGACTGGACTGCACAGGTGACAAAACACCTTTTGTATTTGGAATACTGACCAAATAAATAAATAAATAGAAGGTGGAAATCATTCCTAAAACAACAGAAATGGTTAATACAGTGGAAGCAGATAACTGAATGAAATATGGTAAATGGCCTGCATTTGTATAGCGCTTTACTTAGTCCCTAAGGACCCCAAAGCGCTTTACACTACATTCAGTCATTCACACATCATTCAGGGGATGGCAAGCTACATTGTAGCCACAGCTGCCCTGGGGCGCACTGACAGAGGCGAGGCTGCCGGACACTGGCGCCACCGGGCCCTCTGACCACCAACAGTAGGCAAACATGGGGTTAGTATCTTGCCCAATGATATTTGACATGTAGACTGGAGGAGCCTGGGATCGAACCACCAACCTTCCGGTGAGTAGGTGA
>VUQG01021334.1:0-15660 GCA_015106755.1 Etia nguti | reverse complement strand
ACATGAGGACAAAATATTTTTGTTAATATAAAGACGTTTCTTTCTGATGACCTTTCTCACCAGCTCTCCAAACTCTTTTAGGCCATTGGAAGCCCTTGGTCAGGCTTTATCAGTGAGTTAACTCCAACGAAGTAGGCTAGATCAATAAGCCCACTCTCAGAAAGGAGCCAGAGCAGAGAGTTAGAGGCGCGGGGGAGAGAGATAGACGCAAGAGGCAGGGAGCAATCAGAGAGCTATGGATGTGTGCCTTCAGGAGTGGATCGATGCACTGACAGGAGCCCTGCTTTGTTCTCACACAGTGCTCAGATGTTAGGCATGCTTAACATGATTGCTTAAAGGTTTTTGTTTGCCTACTTGTGTTTTTGTTTGTCATTTGTCTACTTATAGTATATCCTGCTGTCCCTTTTGCAATGTAGACAGATCGTTAGGGTTGTTATCCTATGTCCCTTTTTTTTTTCTTTTTGTTATTGTTTTTATTCAGAAAATACATCAAGATATGATTTTTTTTCAGCTAGACTTTTAGTAAGCATTTTATTCTGTCAAATTTCTGCAAAATTTCTACAAATGCTTAGGACATGGATAGCAACTAGTCCTTAAGTAACAAATACAAATATTTCAAATATGCTTCTGAATTAACAAACAAACAAGCAAAATTGTTTATTCAGACATATTTTGGCATCCACAATTTTCAGCTATGAAAACTATTTCTTTTTGCAAAATTCGGCTCTTACATCCTTGTCATTTCTCTAGAATGAGGGATTGTCTTATTATTGCTAAATTGCTTTTTTTTTCATTCTTATATGGTTGTCCAAAGCATGTTAAATAATTTGCCAAACTAAATGCTTTGCCAGCAAATTCTTCTAACAAAAACTTGGGTGTGCCTCCTTCGTCACAGAAAGGTGTTAACCGCAAAGGACAAGTAGGTGTCAATAGATCTGCTCTCAGAGCCCATGGGCCGTTGAAACGCATGAGCTCTTTTCCAAGGCTTAATAAGATAGCACAGATGTGCCCTTGTCTCAGCCCAGCCCTACATCTCATTGTACTTTGGCCTCCCAACCCTGCCATTGCAAGACCTCTATAGCACTGGCTCCATGAGAGGGTCTCATTAGGACAGACAAACGAAAACCGAGGGTCAAGGTATATAAAGGTAGCCACAGTTAAGGATCCTGCCTCTAAGATTAGATGGACGCTTCACCACATCCTAGGGCCACCCTGCAGACCTCTGGCCCTCCCAATCATGACCTCCAATATCCACCATTATTTGATGAAGCAGAGCTTGATAATTATTTTGCGTGGATGAAGAAGGGGGCACAGTGTGAAAGGAGTGTCTCATTCTAAGGGAAAGGATAGTAGGGGATGACAGAAAAAAAACTAACAAAAAAAAAGATCAAAAGCAGGCCTTTCGCTTTTCATGCCTCAGAGGCTCCAAAGAGGATAAAGAACAATTGGGTCCTGGGTATCCTGTTCTCTCTGGCAATTAGACTCAGCTGATGAAGTGAAAGGGATGAATGGCAGGGTTCAAGGCCTTCTCTAGGATTCACACAACAGGATGTGTTTTTACCTTCTTCTCCTTTATCTTCAGCTCCCTTTAGAGCGGCAGAAATGCAGTTGAAATATTTCTAGATGAAGACAATGTAATTCAAGGTGCCAAATCATAGGGACTGTTGAGACTCAAGAGGTGTGAGTCGAGTGAAAGGGCCAAGAGAGACTTGCATGTAATCGTATGTTCATGTACGCATTTTTTTAAGTGCACAATGACCATCATCTGTTGCAGTGAAAAAAATAATGTGAGTGGATGTAAATGTAGGATAATCAAGCCTGTGATATGACATTGAAAAGCTTAATAGAGTATCTCAAAATTAGTATATCTAGTTTTGTTTTAATCTGCCTTTTTTCAAACCACATGACATTTCTTTAACATGATATATTCGCATACCCATAACCCCTAACAACTACACAGCAAACAATAATTCTGTTTTTACTTTGCTTCAGTATAACAGTGAATTAAGACGTGTGTTCCAAAATATTTTAACTCAAATCGCAAGGCTTTTAATTACTAGGAAGGGTTGCAGGAAGTGTAGAGTTTATATTGTTTATAAACTAAAAAACTTGTTTATAAACTACTAAAATATTGTTTATCCCAAAATGTCCCTGACAAGCCCACACGGGTTTCCCGTGTGGGCTTGTCATGGACATTTTGGGATTGAGCCGGGTTTATACACTGTTATGCCTAGTCTGTCATGCTAAATTCTTCATGTTTTTTCCACCATCTGAACAGTTCAGTTTTGTGTGGTGTTCTTTATTTACATTCCTGTTAGATTATTGAAGCTGTGACACCATGAGTGCAGTGGGTTGCTTGTCTGATGATACAAATTGCAAAAAAAGACTGAAACTTCAGGTTTGTCATTTTGGTTGGTCCTTTGGAGCCAGGCATGACGAGTGGGAATGGAAGCATAATTCAAATATTCACATATAATGAAAACACTTCAGAAAACTGTTTACTGAGGTAACAAATGAAGTGATGGTTATTTTCATTTTCTCACTGACTTCTACAAAGTATGGCTATTTGACTTTATGCAGCAACTCATGGCTGCTGGCTATCACAATAAAATCCAGTTTGAAGACACCATCTTAGGGGCCAACTGCACTTTACACATTTTCCATATATACTGTTTAGTGACAAGCACTGTGTTAGCATACACAGTTGTCTTCAGAATGATGCTCTCCTAATTGTTAAATCCATGCTGAGATACTCAAGCTGCTGACTTTTTAATCAAGACACAGACAACACCCACAACTGCAGAAGAAATAATTAACATGGCAAACAGAAGAGGGTCAAAACAAGGCTTTGCATTAACCTAGGACTACTGGAAATAGAAGAAACACTCAGTTGCTAACTAGAACTATAACATGTCACTAGCATTTTTGAAAAAGCATAGTATGGTCCCACTTTAAGTTAAAAGGAAATTTAAAAAAAAATATTGAATATAGACACTTGAAACTGTTATTATGAGTAGATGACACACTAGAAAAATGACCAGAGAAATGCTAAAATTAAAGTTGATTTGTAAATTTTAAAAAAAATGCAAAACAAATCTCCCCATTGTCATTTTTTTAAGTTATTGAACAGTTAATAGAACTAGAAAAATTCAATCAGAGAATAAATTTGTAGTAAAAAATACAAAATTTAGACTGCTGAGAGGAAAACGTTATACACTATATCCAGAGACAAGAAGTAAACTCTAAATTCACAAATTAGATTAAAAAATAACTTAATTAGCTTGCAGTATATTATCTAAATATGTGAAAGATACCCTTTCAAAAGGTCCATGTCAAATTCTTGACAGTTATAAAAAATTATTAAACTTGGCCTGGCATTAAAATCCAAGCCAAGTTCTCTGATGTGTAGGAAGAGGTATTAACCTGATACACAAAGTATGCTAAATGTTGACTGTTTTTGCATTAGTGAATCTGGTTTCAGTACACTGAATTTTTTAGTTTTGGAGATGGAAGATGAAATGGGAAATATGCAAGAAAACACTCTATGTGATTTGGATAAGGGCAAAGTTCTAGTGTTGTACTTTGAAGGCTACTGGATCCATTTCAGAGGAAAGTAAGTGAAATTAAGAAGAAAAAAATGCTGGGCACCATGTGTTAAGATGCTACTTGGAAGATGCTAAGCAGATACAGTCATGCCCCATGATATTCATATGCTGTATTTTCCACAAAATTGCACCCACACTGCTACTTTAATCTGAATACATAAACTTACAAACCACTTGCTGCCATTACGTTGTCATAGATTTCATTGGAAATTCCTTACAGTGCCCATGCCAGTAAATGGATCCTGTCTCTTAACTATACTGCTACACTGCACTAAAACCTTAAGATGATTAGTGATATTCTTAAAACCTAGCCCACTGATAATGTGTTTAAAGAAGCAATACGGCTTTTCCAAGCTTTGAGTTCAAAGTCTGAGAAGCATGGGGTCAGAGTGCCAATGGGCTAAACAAAGAGTAGCCAAAAT
This sequence comes from Etia nguti, assembly GCA_015106755.1. Classification (NCBI taxonomy): domain Eukaryota; kingdom Metazoa; phylum Chordata; class Actinopteri; order Cichliformes; family Cichlidae; genus Etia; species Etia nguti. Next base: position 11,633 of record VUQG01021334.1, on the reverse strand, counting down.
GGGCTTTGGGGGATTTGAAACTCAGGCCCCTGAACCCCTTTGATCAAAACATAGCTACCGCTATAGAAATACTAAGTATCGAGTGCATGGAACTGTGCTGGTAGCAAAGAATCATGAGTTTGGCTTGTTGAATAAAAAAGTACAAAGTATATGTTGGATATGTCACGTATATTATTATATAATAAAAAGACGTTAAGAAGTATGAAAATACAATTTTTGTATGTAATGGTAGGTAGATTTTCAAAATAGGTTCTATAATGGGTTCCAAAGCTGCTATATTTTCAAACAGGAAAGATGCAAGGGATGCTGTTGAACCTAGTATATTTGTTTAGATTTTTTATATTGTACTTTTATTATCAATCATCACTTTTAGATATGATTTTAGACAAGATTTCTTTCAAATTTATATATAAAAGTAATTACACATAAAGATTAATCAGGTGGTAAGCAGATTTTTCTTCCCCATCTGTTTTAAGGGTGGTATGGGCTAACTCACAAATATTCAACTGGCTAATTAGTTCTACTTTGACTCTCAGTGAATGCCAGTGTACTTAATGAAATAAACAAGAATAAAAATGACTGAAACTCAAACTTGAACATATTTTTACATCTTGAACAGCCCTGAGCAATTAAGCAGGCATGTTTTCACATTATTCTAATATTAAATCAATTACACCCAAGAGAATGTGACTGTGTCGGTTATCACGAAACTGTCAATAAGGCTAACAATATAGTATCAACAAATGTACAGTGAAATTGATGTCTTTTTCCTTAATTTAAGTAAAAGGATGTCATGAAGGGAATATATATTATATGTAAGATACCTAAAGTTGTTAAATGAAAAAAAAGGCATATAATGTCAAATTGCACTTAATAAAAAAAAGGAAAACTTAATTTTATGTGATTATTAGCATCCTTCAGTGCAACACCTCTGGGTATCAACAAAAACAACAGATTAGTCTGGGAGAAAACCATATTGGCAAATGGAATATATGATGGAGAAGATAATTGCATTGTGAGAATTTCAATTAACCTATGTAAGTCTTTGAATATTTCCTTATGGCGCTGGTGGTTAGCTCATATTTAAACAGTTATCACTATGTTTTACAGTCCATTAAGAAGGTTTTCAAAAGGTCCATAGTGAATAATGTAGTGTCTAGTACTTTCAGATAGACCTTATACTACTCCAACTTAGGAGCATACAACTGCAGTATAAGCCACAACATATGTGGCACATCTGAGAGAAGGGCAGTTATGTCATGTTACACCCAGAGTACTGCAGGCAGACATTTAAAAAAAAGATTAGAGTCTACAAATGAATCTTTGCCTCATTGTTTTCTACCCTAGTTGAGGATTAAATCACTGTTTGGTATGTAACGCCATATGACAATGCTATAAATTTGGTTTTTATTAATTTTCCAACTTATCTTAAATAATTTGCTTCTTTGATTATGTTGCTATCAAATGATTTCAGCAAATGCTTTGGTCTAAAACTTTGTAGAGTCCAAGATTAAGCAACAAATTTTGTTTTTTCCTAACAAACAGTCCAAACCAGAGGTTTAATTTAGTATAAGACAAAAAAAAAAGTATAACTATCATAATAGTGAAGCTAAACTAATCAGTTTTGTTCATTATAACTTGAAAATAACATTTAGTGATTAATTAACTAATCATGGCCATGATATAAAGAAAAAACACGTTTCATTTAGTATTAATATGCATGAAACTCAAACATATAACAAAGGTAAATCGTTTTGAAGATTACGATGAATATCATATAACTTTACATCCTGGGTTTCAGTCAGGAAAGGTTAATGCTTTCTCAACAGGAATCTTCATTGTTTCATTTTCTAAGCTGACCCAAACAATATAGCCAATATAAACAACAGAAAAAGACAAACTTACTGCTACATTTTCTATTTATTCCACCCTGAAAAAGCCAAGTCTCCCACTGTCTGCATTAAAACATTATTTTTGAGCATGAAAGATATCTTCCTTTATTTACATAATGAACAAAATTTCATTTTATTATTTAATCTATTAGCACTGGCTGATGCCTTCTGATGACACAAATAGATGGGATGCACAAAATGTAATAGGCATCTTGTTTTAATTGTTCAAATTTTCTCTCTTTTTTTAAGGTGACAGGGCCATTACTCCAAAGTCACCACTTATCAGCAGTATCACTGAGGATTAATGGTTTCACTTCTGCTAGTAAGAAATGTTTAAGTTGTCCTGATTATCAGTGCAAGAAAAAGAATAATGGTTATTTGTCATTGTGTTAAGCAGTGGGAGAGACTAATCTAACAAAACACCGAGTTAAGAACACCATTAACCCTTTCTGGTGAAGCTGAGTGGGATCTGAGTTGGATTGTGCCCAACAGTGAAGCCCAGTGTCTAAAATAAATGGTTGTTTTTGTAAGAGCTGTGTCAATCTGACTCAGAGGTGCATTATCCATGAGCAGTTTGTGCTATAGCAACTATAGTTCCTCTGGCTTCCATACTGAGCGTAACATTTTCTACATTATTCGCTTTATTTTGGACTATAATCACACTTTTATTGTGTAGGAGACAGTGACCTACAGGCAAACAGAGGAAAAAAGGTTTCTTTTTGAAACACTGCATAACAAAAAAAAACTAATGGGGCAACAACTAGTTCCTTAAAGTTAATAACAGCCAGTCAGTCAAAGATACATAAACAAAAAAGGAAATTTCATAATGTTACAGTAAACATTACATTCACAACCCCATTGCAGAACACAAACTAAATATGGCAGTAAGTGAAAGATAACATTATAATGGTAAATGTTTAGAAATTGAATTTAGTTTGGGACTTATACTTTGTTCGCACCAAGAACAATTACCACCGCCAATATCTGGCATACTACCGATTTAACACATTTGTCTCGTAAAGGATTTTTTTTTTTTTCCAGTGGTAGAGTCCCTGAAGCTTTTGTACTGGTGGTGCTGCTCCAGTAATCGCCTACATTATTTTCCTTGTCTGTCACCTTTATAGTATCTATTAGCCACTCTCTACTATCTGTTTGTGGGGCATTTTCTCTTCCTTTTTTCCCATGAATGTTTTATATATTGGAGGGAGAATGATTGTTCTTTGCAATGAGGCTAGCGCGTGGCCTCAGTAAGACAAATTGCTCCAGAACGTCTAAATGGCAGTCAATGATAACTCATTGTAAGGAGAGTAAGTGACTTCCAATGGAGTGGATAGGGGACAGAGAATAATGGCAGAGCACAGGTGAAAAATAGATGTTTGGCTCAGTGTAATTACTCCATTAGGGGGCTCTCTGTTAATCTACCAAGCCACAGCAAGTGTTTTTACAGCGATGAGGAGGTGACAGGCGAAAATGACTGCAACTGGACAGAGAGGAGCCGCGCTACCTCCCCAGTCACAACACACTCTATGAAGTGTTTACTAATGGACAAATGTACTCCCAGTCTGTGCTCTATGCGGCATGCCATATGAGCTACTCCAGTCAGAAGTTCATATGGTGATAGATGTATTGACGAAGCTCCTCATTGAGCTGACATATTAATTACCTGCAGTATGGTCCCATGCATGCAGAGTGCTTTAACCTTCACTGTCTCTGTTTTGTGCTGAAGGATGGATCAGCTGTGAGCCTGTTAAATATGAAAATCTGGGTTAGAACAAAAAAGGGACAAAGGAAAACACACCCGCTGGAAATCAACACCCCCATTCTGCTGATTTTCCAGACAAACATAATGATAACAATTTTTTGACCATTTGGTGTCTGCTGTTTCCGCCTGTGGCAATCTAGACAAAAGAAGCCTGGAAAAAAAATGCTCCAATATGGTCTTAAGAGTTTATTCTGACCATACAAGCTGTTTTCTTAAGTCAACTTTTAAAACACTGCTACGAGCAGTGCCCACAGCATTATCAGTGAAGCTCAGATTGACCTGGTATTCACCTTTATGCCATTTCCCATCTGTTTAGGTTCCACCCTAGAATTCATCCCAGTTGGCTGTAGGCCCACTTTGCATTGGGCTTTCTCCGTGAAACCCTGAACAAAACCCTGTAGGAGCTAGACTTTCTGTTCGGCCTATTTCAGAGGGAGATTTTAGCTTGCATCCCAGGATTTCAGCACCTGACTTTTTCTGAGTTGTTTCCAATGTAAAAAAAACCAAACAAAAACAAAACAAAAACATACAGAAGCAAGCGCAAAAATTCAACCTTGTTTCAGCGCAACTTTAAATTTGACTCAAATATTCCTGCACCTCAGCAGCAGTAACTATGAGTTTATGTAGTGAGGGAAAAATTCCCTGCAAACAAGCTGATTACATTAGCCGACAACGGGTTTATTTGAATTTCTTTAAACGCATCTATTTTCATTCAAGTTACATTAGAGGCTACATCCTTGATTATAGCCGTTCTCCTTACTGCAGCTTATTAGATAGAAGGGACCGACCTTCAACTTGATGAGAAAAAAAATAATAAAAAAATAAAGCTATCAGCAGGCAGGAATGGCTCAAAACACACACAAAGGCACCAATACAAGGCGTCCAGCTGGACAATTTTCTCTGCCCCAAAAGCTACAGGTTGCGGTTAGGGGACTTCAAATGGTAAGGACAGTGAGAGGTGCCATTATCACTCAGTGATGAAAACGAGCACGGTGACCCGATTAAAGCGAGAATTTCTGGGTCATGGTCTTGTTTTTCAATGCTTAATTTGTCTATCGATAGTGACACGGTCCGTGGCTTGCACCTACCTGTAATATTATCTTTCTAAAAGTCGTGGTTCAGACAGGGCCCTTGTCACTGTAACCCAACACGGAGAGAGTGAGCGGATTAGCCCGCAGCGTGTAGCGGGGGGGAAGAGCAGGCTGCCTGCCTGTGCTGTGGAAGTTGCGGGCTGCGGCGCCACTCAGTGGACGCTCCGGTTTCAAGAGCTCCAGCTTCACCGTGGGGTCTCAGTCACTGCAGTCTGCTGTGCGTGAACGATACAAAGTGCTTCTCGAGTTTTTAAACCATAGATAGATATATAGATTGCAAAACCTTCTTCAATACTTCTATTGAAGACAAGTAATAAGAAGTAATAGCTGGACCTACATACATACACAAAAGCTATGCATACAAAATGCAAGGGTTGCTTTCTGTCTTACATTGCACAAGAGTATTGGGAATACTATGGACCTACACTTTAGCCTTCACCTGAGCTGAAACTAGGTATAGCTTGTTTAGGTGGCCTTTGGTGTATGGTGTATGGTAACAAATAACAGTTCACAGTGTCTGTGGTCTAGCCTTCTCAGGGCTCCCTTTGCATCAGACACAGTCCCCTTCATCTCATGCTAATGTAGTGCAAAAAAGATATCCAGCTTTAAAGACATGGCAGTCAGTTTAAAAAAAGGCTGTGCTTAGTGTTTGAAGTCATAAATGTGACAGAAGACTTCAAGAGAAAAGACCCAAGACTGGCAGTCTAAAGATGAGTGAGAGGCGGACAGGGAACATGTTTTTTTCCCATCCAGAGGGATATTCTGTGGCCAAGCTTGATTATTAGAGATGAAGGACAAGCTGAGAGGATGTGGGATTGTTAAATTCTTGAATCCTTTCACTAAAGCGCCCCCTCCTATAACATTCTTCCGCACTCCATTTCTGTGCATTTATGGCGCACCCTTGATTTTGCTCTCTTTTCTTTTTAAGGCCGAATGAAATTCAGATTCCTTGATGATATGCAAAAAGCAGAAGAGAAATATGGAAATATAATTTGAAGCTCCTCTGGCATTTAAAAATAAAACTGCAATATACATTTACAGTGTTTATATTCTAAAACCAAATAATACTGCTACAAAATGACCAAATTTCCTGTGTTGACTAGAAATTATAGGCTCACCCCCCCTCCCCAATAATTAATCACTACACTGTATATGTAGAGAGCACTTCAGCTGTCTATGGTGTTATGTGAAACCCTGGCTGTGGATTCAAAACCTTCTTTCCCCTTTCTGTGAGAGGCTGTGCTTCATTTGATGCCCTGTCCATTATTGCCAGCATATTTGAAAAGTGCTAAGCCTTGAAACGAGTCCCATATTATTTCAGGCCGGACTGAATATTTCACGGCAGGAGGCAGAAAATGAGACCTTCCCTCAAGAGACTGCCTGCAGTGCATTCTACTTGGTGCAGCAATCGGAAGGTCTCATACTGTGCAAAACACACTTGAACAAACAATTATATATTTATCCACCACACTTGTGAGATTTTTTTTATTTCTTTATTTTTTTACCCACTTGGTTGTACAGAAAATGGGAAGGGGGTGTGTGCAAGTAAACTGTATATATGGAGTTTCCTTTAGTTTTGGGCTTGCAGCTATCGGTATCAGCACCCACACCAGGGACGGTGAGTATTCACCAACCCTTAGAATACGGTGTTTTATCACCACCTCAGGAGCAGCAACACATTCTAGGGAAAGAGGAGCTTCCTTTGAGTTACATCCAGAGTAAACAGCAGCGGGCTAAAAAAGACATAAAAAAAAATAAAAGCTAACCAGATTGATACCTGAATCACCTCTGCCTTCTTTAAATTCTATCTCAGTCTTGTGAGATTTATCTGTGTTCTGGTGCATGATTTCATGAATGTGTAACAGACTCTACTGTGGACAGTTGTCTCTCTCTTTGACTGATTCACGAGAGTTAGATAGCAGCATAGCGCTCTGAAATGTTTGCCGGCAGAATATTCATGAGTTAGGAGTGGCAGAATGAGGAAAGTTCCAGAGAAAGCTATAACACTTACTAGTAAAAAAGAACTCAAGAACATATGTAGGTGTGTTATAGTCACCCACTCAATTTGCCCTCTGCACATTTATACATTATTACTGTTTGAGTCATTCCTGGATTATTCTACTTGGCAAGCACCAATAATACTATATATGTAGATATGCATTAGGGCATTATGGTAACAAAAAAAGCTGCTTATATATATATATATATATATCTATATATATATCTATATATATATATATATATATAGATATATATATATATTTATACATATTCCCCTTTGACATTTGATTTTATCATCTACCTTCGAATTATAAAATTGTGGTCGGCCACAAATGACAGCTATTCAAATTTAAAGTTGACATATAAAATATGCTTCAATTTTATACCATAATAGTGAACAAACTACTCAATTTGCACCTAAAAGTAGATTTGCTACAGGAAAAAAGTCAGACAACAAAGCTTTGCTTAATCATTAAAACTTCAGCTGCCAGTGACCTTTGGGAAGGATCCATATCTCTGTTCCTGGAAGAAATGATGTGAATGGCAAGCAGTTGTGTCCTTTGTGTTTTGGGAAGATATTGAGTGTTTGAAGTGTTAACCCTGACACTACGCCTTTGGGGCGAGCAGGCGAAGGAAACATGTCACACAATAGGATGGGACTTGGATCTTTGCTTCCCCTATCCTGACCTCTGACCGTTATCGGTTCTAAGGGTTGCTGCAACCCCAGCTCCTTAGGGGCAGTGTCTGCCTCGATCATATCAACCCAATATGCAGAAATAGTATCACTACTAGCTAATAATTTGTACTTTATGTAAAATAGTCTCACTGCCATTTTAATTATTTCTTTTTGTTTAAATGTATCATAAATCGAATATGTCGGTGTAATGTGATAAAGGATTTTATGTTACCATTGCAGCTGCTGTTAACAAATTTCTAAACAGCGGTATAATGATTTCTGCAACCCAGTAGGACTGCAAAATTATAATTTCAATCCTCGTTTCAAGGTTTTTTTCATTCAGCCTGTTTATAATATCCTCATTGTGGCTTCAAAAGTCTTGGCTGTCTATTAGGTATTTGCTGTCATGGAAATGACCTTTGCTAATGAATCTTTGAATTTTGGTTGACAATGTTTTTGTGTGATCTCTGCATGTTATATGCCTCCAGTAGCTTCGCTGACATAATCCACTGGGGCCACACATAAAACAGTGTGCCATCTGCACCTGGAGCATGGCTATCAGCTCTTTTTTTCCCCCTCACACTGCTTTTGCTTGAGCCTTCTCCTGCCTGTGTGTAGCCTGACCCTGCTCTTCCCGTTCCAGGCTACAGAAGCCAAACCAAAGGCAGCTTTCAAGGGGGACTGTCTGCTCAAATCAAGTCAGAGGCCTTTTTAGAATTGGTTCAGAGATCATAGCAAGTAGAAGTCAGGGAAGAGGATGACCCTCTCCTCGAGGCTTGATCGGATCTTGGCCCAGTCAAACCCAGCAGGGCTCAGTCTCTGGACAGCTTCGTCTCTGCAGGCTTTGACTCTGTGATAGTGCGAATGAAAGAGGGCACCAAGAGAGCAGCAGTTCTGATGTGTCAGGCTCAATGTCCTGGCAGTCTCGCAGAGCAAAGTGGGCAAAGCAAAGGACACAGCCAGCAGGCACGGGGCCAGAAGAAGACCCCTATATTGTGTGACATGTCATCTAATGGCTGTCTTTCTCTTTTAAATCCATGCATCTGAGATAAGTTGGGGCCAGTGACAAAGGTCGTGATGTACAAGACAAATAAGCAAATGTAAGAAGGGTCTTTAATGACCCAAATAAAGATATTGTTAGCATTTTATAGTCAAATAATAACAGTAAAATACCACATTGTTAACAGATAGAAAGATGATTACTTCCCCTTATTAGTATCCATTAGCATCTGTTGATTTTTCATAGATATCTCTTATCTCAAACAGTAATTCGAATTATGTTTTTCCCCTTTTTACACTCCAAATAATTCCTGGTGTTCAGCAACATCTTTTTTAGATGAAAAAGTAAATTTTGAGATTTCTTTCCTGCAGTCACTCGCTTGGTTTATTGTTGAACAACAATGTTAGATGTCAGAAAACGTTTGAATTCTACTCACTGTAAACATGGCTACACATTGGGATGGAGAGAGCTAGTTGTGTCTTGTTGACACAGGATTATTCACCCTGTGTTTCTGACCCTTCTCTACTTGACTTGGGCTCCCCTCACTCCCACCTCCACAGATCTCAGCATTCATTAAGATTACGTATTTACTTTAAGCCTGCCGCCTCTTTGCATAATGGCAAGCAGGTTCCCTGGCTGGCACAGTGTGTTTCAAGTGCTTGGTGAGGATACGACTGAATTTTAAACACGATGTGTCTTGCTTCGAAGTTGACCTTGCACAAAAAGCCCAGTGATCTCATTCTTCGCTTCAGTTGAAAGCTGCTGATTCTCTCTGTTACAGTGTTGCTCCTGTAAGAAAGGAACTCTGTATGGTCCGCATATCACTGCAGGCCACTTCTGCATACTCCCTCCACTTTCTCTTTTCAGCAAAATGGGAGGGCAGGGAAAATGGCTTAATTCATAATTCTTTGATATGGAAATCTAGGTTAATTTTGCTCTCCAAAGGGAGTAATTTACCAACAGAGAATAATGTCCAGCTAAATGCAGGAAAGGAGATCAGCCATTTTCAGCTTCAGCAGGGAAAAACTTATCTGAAGTTATTATTGTACAAAGATGAAAAACATGATAAAACTATCATTTACATTTGAACCCTGATGATCATATATCTCGCAGTATATAGTGTTAGATGTCATGGTTTCTTTGTGTCAACCACAGTCATTTCCCACAAGGCGATAGCAGTAAGAGGATACCCAGCTCCCACTAGATGTAACTTTATCTCAGACTTACTTAAGGTCAGTGAGCTCTCAGGTCAGCAGAGGTCACAGAGGAAACCCCTATACACTGAGTACACATGATTCTGTCCAAATGGATTACATTAAATAGTCTTGAGCTTCAGCGTAGCCCTCAGCAGCTTGACTTATCTGTGCGAACACAAAGGAAATACAGCCTATGAGGCAAAACTTTGCAACAATTTTTTACTTTTTCAGAATATCCTTCTTGGCAACCTGTCCAGGGTACACCACACCCCTATACACCTAACGCTAAGGAAATTGTATGCATGTATGGATTGAATGTAAGGTATTTATTTTTATGTTGGTGTTGTAAAGATACAGTAGCCAAAGCCCCAGTAATGAGGATAAGACTTTTATGAGGAGCTCTTCAAGCTAATATCATCATGCTGGTACCATTTCATCCATAGCTTTATGTGACTGAAAGCATTTATTATACTGACACCAAACAGTTACTTTGATACTGTGCCTGTCAGTCAGAGGCATTGCCAAGCTGTCCAATGCGACTTGGGGTTATGAAGGTTAATATTGGCTAGTACTCAAAATTCAAATCATGACAGGATGGGTTCATTGATGAATGACTGATAGTTGACCCCATATTTCACTTGTCACTGTGTCCACTAAAGATTTCTCGGACGAGGTTTGTATGAAGAGGCTTGCAGCTTAACCCCACGGTTGTCTTCGTTTTCCCTCACTCGCCTCAGCTGATGACTCTGTTACTTATCATGACTCACTGTCAAATCTGATTAAAACTGGATTTCCTTTACAGTGCTGCAAAACTCAGGGATTTAAGACGTATGCAAGTGTATGTCTGTGTGTTGAAAACAAAGGCACCGATTTCACAAATCCAATATTACAGACAATAATATAAGCCCACACTTTTTAACACAGTAATGAAGCAAATACTGAAAATCAAGACAAGCAATTAGAGCTGGTAAAAGGTTCATTAATCTAACCAAGCCTTTGTCTGTTGTTTAAATATCTTTTTTTAAATTGCATAATAGCAAAGAGGATTATGAGTAATTTTGAAGAATTGTAAATCTATTCTTTACTTGATGACAGTAAGTATTATTACTTTCCATAAGATTATCCAAGTATAAGATTGTTTAACTGTTTGGTTAATCATGACATTTAGAAATTCATAGTTTTATTGGTTCCTCATAGCACGTCTAACCAGTAAATTATCAACAATGTTATACCATTTGTTGAGGCCATTCACAGTTATAAACCAAGAGTATGTTATCATCCAGTGCTACTTCTTCCCAATACTCCACTGAGCCTTTCCAGTCATTGTTTTGTTTTAACAACCAATCCATTTGGACAGAATAATGTGTACTCAGTGTATAGGAGTCTTTGCATTATTTGGTACAGTATGCCTCAGCATAGAGTGGAGGACTCTCTTTGTAGGGCAGGTAAGTTAGTTTTGTGTCATGAGGGTTCAGCTATGAAGATGCAATAGGCTAGTGGGGTGTTGTTGAGCCATTGTTTTTCCATTTATCTGCCTGAAACAATATGGCAACCTAAATCATAAACAAAGAGGTGTGCTTTTAACCTGACATGAACATATCACTGCCCAATTAGTGCACAATATTATCAATCTCACTGCTAAATGCAATAAGCTAATGAATTTTCTAATCTCTGGCATAGTCGGTGCTACTATAACTATACGTGTTATTACAAATGTACAGCTCAGCAGGTTGTATATATAAACTGTATTCACTGAGAATGTGTATCACTCTTCTAGCTTATTAATCAGAATCAGAATCAGAATACTTTATTGATCCCTAGGGGAAATTATGTGGGTTACAGTGCTCCAGTACAAACAGTAACAAAAACAGACAATACAAGAAGTAAGAAATAGCACAATATATACAATATATACATGCATATAAGTCACTTACTAATAAATATCTGAATAAGAAAGAAGAGCATGTGCAAAAAGGGTGTAGCTATTGCAGTGTATACAGTGTGTTAGGTGGAGG
>VUQG01021332.1:0-10965 GCA_015106755.1 Etia nguti | reverse complement strand
GGGGGGAATCCCCCCCCCCCCCCCCCCCCCCCCCCCCCCCGGGCGCTGCGAAGGACTGAAAGCAGCTCGAGCTGCTTTTCATCCCCCTCACAGAAATCAGTTATCACACAGAGATTCCTCTCAGCATCAAAACACACTGGAGGAGCTCCATATGCTGAGTGTTGCTCAGAAATATTGTTTGATTGAAATGTTTTTAATTACATTTTTACTTTTATCCTCTTTAATCTGCTCTAAAATATTTTAAGACCTGGATTTTAAACTGTTCGTGTCGTTGAGGCTGACGCGTCAGGTGGTCTTGTTTCCGAGTGCAGGTGTGATCAGAGACGCTCAAGAATGACGGTTCTGACTGACGATCGGTCGGAGAATTGTTTCACGTTCATGTTCCTGACGATGATTTCACCTGATTTTATTTTTCTGCTGATTCCTGCGAGCTGCAGTAAACCTCGTCTCTCACCTCCTCGCTCGGCTGCCTCCCCTCCTCTCCCCCTTTTGTTCTCAGGCTTTTCAAACACTGCTGCCCCTCCTCCATCACACACTCCTGCTCTTAGAGTGTGTGTGTGTGTGTGTGCTTCTCTCAAACATCATTACTCCTCCCTCCCTCTGCTGAGCGTGTGCGTTGCGATGCGCTCGCCGGTGAACAGGTGTCCGCTCAGTCTCAGCCGGCGCTCCGGAGCAGAGAGCAGATAGACGCTCGCTCGCACGCCCAGATCAGACCAAGCATCGTAGCTAGGGGGCGGCTGGAGTCCCCCCCCAACCCTCAGAGATGCCGCAGAGAGCCGGAGGCTGCCGGGAGGCTTCAGCCAGAGAGATTTAACCCAGCTGAGGAGCCTCTGCGCTGGGAGAGATCTGCTGCTGAGCAGCCTGGTAGACTTCCTTCGGAGGACCCGACCCGCAGCTTCTCCCGTGAGTATCGTGGCGCCTCGCTGAGCATCCGGAGACAGAATCCAAACTTTAGCTGTTTTTATTCCGCCTCGGCAGCTTGGGAACAACTTTGATCCGACAGGTGTTCCCCGAACTGCCATCTGGTCCACGTGGATCCACGACGTTCTCGTCTTTTCCCCCACAGACGCTCATCACTTACTGAACAAAGTCCTCTCACACAGCGGCAGATTGGATGGAGCGTGTTAGAACGTACATGCTGTTCTCCTCTTCTTCTTCCTGAGTTGTTTGGACATACCTGTGAATCTGAAGATATACTTCAGGTTATCACCCACCCACTGTTCTGTGTGTGTGTGTCAGGTCGGACGGTAAGACCTCCCGCTTGGCTCAGAGGTGGAACCAGAGGTCGGCAGGAGATGCTGTGATCAAAGACCTGAAGCCGCTGTACTACCCGGGAGTCTCCCGATCCTCACTCAGCCTGGACAGGTGAGGACACACACACACACACACACACACACACACACACACACACACAGAAAAAGCGGCAGTACCTCTAACATCCACCAGAGCGTCTGCGGTGAGTCAGTCCTCACCGACTGTAAACACCTGTTTATGTTGCATTAAACCTAGAAGTTTGCATTATAAGGGGCGTGGCCTCTTTGACTGACAGGTAGCTGTCTGTAGTCCCTGAGCCAGACCTTAGGACGTGTTTGTGGTGTTGGAACATTTTAATGACATAATTTGACCACTGATGTGTCTGCTGTGAGGCTAGTCGTGCTAACAGGCTGTTTGGATGTTACTGAGCTCTGATTAGCAGGTACAGGTACACACCATAGCTTGTCTGTCTTTTATATACAGTCTGTGGAAAAGGAGGAATGTGAGCGTTTGGAGCATCAGCGTGTTTGTGGTCAGTTTGAGAAGTCACTGTTGCCATGGTTACTTGCATGCAAGAGAAAAGTGTGACCTTTGACCTCTGAGCTGTGTTACAGGCCAAGTTTAACACTGATTGTGTGTGTGTGTGTGTTGCTGCAGATGTCAGTCACTTAGTCAACAGACAGAAAGCTGATTGATCTGTTTTACCTCTGAAGACTGTAACTGCATCGTTTACAGTTAATCAATGATCCAGAGAACAATGGTGGTGGTAACTAGCAGTGACAGTGATGATAACCTGCAGCCTGGAGGGGAGCGCACGCCGTGCAGCGTGTAGTGCCTGCCGTACGACGCGTGCAGCAGGCACAAACGTGTCGTGATTGCGAGGCTCTGAGCTCTCTGAGTAAGCCTGCAGGACCTGCACTGAATAATCAGAAATCTGCAGTTTGTCCAACGTGAGTCCTCACAGGTGAGCAGTGGGCAGATTTTCTTGAGCTCACCTGGGGAAGCTCCTGCAGGTGGGGGGCGGGGCTCACCTGCTGCAGGTGTCTGACATTTTATGTCGTCAGAGAGTGAACCGCTGCACGTTCAGCGGCTGTTTTAATTGCTGATTGAATATTTGAGTGTTTTTACAGGGAAATCGATGCACTGTCTCTGCATCTGTGGCCTCCTGACAGCGTTTCCTCACAACACTTACAAAACCAATATGTTCCTCTTTAATAATTTACACTTTTCTCTCATCAGTGACCAGCACACACACACACACACACACATACACTATAGTGTCAGCTGTGTGAGTTTCTGTGAGCCAATAGTGCGACATTAACGAACAATAAGCATGAGCTTCAGGCCCGAAGGACTCCCTCCTGACTCCAGCACAGCTTTGCTTTTACCCACATAAAGGGTGAGAGCTTTTCCACAAAGAAACGTGTGAAATGATGAGAAAACTCATCTGAAGTCGGATCAGTACAAGAGCTGAAACCTGAAAGGTGTAAAAACAGCCGATCTCACAGCTGGAGGTGAAATTAGCCTTTCTATTTGTCCTGTAGATAACAACGAGGGTGCTGGTTATTCCAGGTTACAGATGCTCATGATTAGCAAAGAAATCCAATTATTTCTAACAGACGGCCCCAGAGACGGTCAGCTGCGGAGAACCAGCTGGGCCCTTAAAGATAAGAAACCTCTGCGATGCCTGAGGGCCCCTTTGTATCCACAGCATCGGCTGCTTCGCACAGCTCCTGTCCATTTACACCAGCACGGGTACTCGCTTCCACCCGGACGATAGGTGTCGCCGCTCAGGCCAAACCGCCATGTCAGCGCTGGTACAGGAGCAGAAGAACCAGTCCAACCTGGAAACCTGCGAGTTTTCTTCCAGAACGTTTCATAATTTCAAGCTGTTGCAGCATCTCTCTGTGTCATTAAGCAGAAGCACAAACTGCCATGTTACAAAGACCAAAGGTTGCTCTGCAGCGTCTGTGGATGTGGCGTCACTTTTTTCGTATGCCGCCATTTGCCATGGTGAGAACAGCAAGCCTAACATCCACCTCCCACAGAGGGAGGACCACCTAACCTTAGCAATAACCATCACCTGTATATAAACGGGTGAAACCATGACGTCACTTAGGACCCATGATTTTTAGCTTTATGGTTGTTGTCGCCATGCTTTTTGTTTGTAGAAGTTAGTGTGACAGCTTTACACAGACGCAATAATCTGATAATCAGTGACATCCAGTCAGAATCCTCGAATTTCACTCACCAAAACTGGAGCTGGAGTTTTTGGACAGTGTGTTAGTGAAATTAACCAGCAGCCATATCATTAGTCAAATAATAATTAAAGATTGAATCCCTAGCCATTTATATCAGTATTTATAACAGCTGATGAATATGAAAATTTAAAAACCCATGTTTTCAGGGTTGATGTTGCATAGGTTGTCCACCAGAGGGCACTCTGCAGCTTCCCTGTTGGCAACACAAATTTTTGGAATGCCAGGAATGGCAACCAGCCAATCTGAACAGTGAGGAATGGTGTAAGCAATTAAATAATATAACTACTCATAAATGTTCAGGAAATCTGCCCCTCCCCTCCCTGAGCCTGGTTCTGCTGGAGGTTTCTTCCTGTTAAAAGGGAGTTTTTCCTTCCCACTGTCTCCAAAGTGCTTGCTCATAGGGGGTCATATGATTGTTGGGTTTTTCTCTGTATGTATTATTGTAGGGTCTACCTTACAATATAAAGCGCCTTGAGGCGACTGTTGTTGTGATTTGGTGCTGTATAAATAAAGTTTAATTGAATTGTATCCACAGAAATTCTGTTTGGGGTTTAAAATGCTCCAAGGCTCATTACATCATGTTTTTTGAACAGCTGTTTTCAGCACATTTCTTTACTTTAAGCAGCTAATTTCTGCTGCACATTCACATGCTGTTCCTGACTTAACGCCAATGGTGTTGAACCAGCTACATGTCACACTACGCTGTCGCTTTTCTGTTAGTAATACATAACTAAAGTGAATCTCCCCCTACAGGTGGTATGAAGGGGGACTTATCTATAGACACCAGAATGGGCTGTAAATGTGTTCATGTGAACACGAGTGTCTGCTTTAGTTATTGACTGTTTACACTGAGTGAGAAATAGTACCAGATCACACCTGTCCACAGGAGAACATGTTGACACTGGGTTTGTTAGGATGGGTGGAACTTGTGGAGCTCTTGTACTGGTTTGTATCATCTGCTCCTGAATGATTTCTGTGTCTCCCACATCCTGATGAAAGTTCCCACTCTAAATGCCGTCACACTGAATCGTGTTAAATACGTGATGTTTGCCTCTGTTTTACCTCCTAAGAAGTTTGAAATCCGACGAAGCCCCACAATTTAGCGTTCAGCTCTTTCATGTTTTGAAATGTATTTTTTTTTAATCCTCTCTCCCTTCCTTTGTGTTCGAGGCTGCAGGATTAATTTGTGAGTCATTTTGCTAACAGCAGGTTTTTATGGCGAATTCATTAGCGGACTGATTACCTGCTATTCTAAACGACCGTCCTCGCCATCCTGCGAGCAAATTAAGCTCTGGTTTCAGATTCGATACAGAGCCATCGAAGCCCATTTTCCCTCTGATGTGATGATTGTGACACACACGGCATGGAGTAAGTGAGCCAATAAGCCACAGCGTGGTGGCTCTGCGAGGTCCTGCCGGACTGAGGCCACAACGGTCGGGCGAAGCGGCAGTTTTCATCGGGTGCCTGCCAGCGGCGCTCGCTGCGGGTGTGCTTCCTGCGGCCGTGAAGAAGAACAGCCAAGCAGTAATAAGAGAAGAGCCTGTGACGAGGCGACGCTGAGCTCAAATATGCATCGAACGGCATTACAGCGAATACGGACAGAGCGAGCCGACGTCACAGAATTATTATTATTATGATGATAATTACTGGAAAAATGTTAAAGCAAACATCTGTCTGCGGCTGGAGGCATTACATCATGCAGCTCTGTCAAAGTCATGCACATGGGCTGGTTGTGAGTGGAGGTGTTACTGAGACGTTTTACTTTATCTTTTACACCTTTTACTCTCCAGCCACTTCATTAGGTACACCTGTTCAAGCAAATATCTAATCAGCCAATCACAAGGCAGCATCACACTCTGAATCAGGGACTCTGAACATAGCACAACTGGGATTTTCCCACCAACCACCTCTGAGTCTACAAAGAAAAGTTCCAGGAAGCAGCAGCTCAGTCAGAGGTCAGAGATTAGGACAGACTGCTTTGAGCTGATAGGAAGGAAACAGGAACGCAAACAACCACTCATTACAATCACAGTATGCAGAAGAGCATCTCTGAACCCTGAAGCAGATGGGTTTCATCAGCAGAAGACCCCACTGTCACTCCTGTCAGTGAGAACAGGAAGCTGAGGCTACGATTCACACAGACTCACAAACCTGGACAACAGAAGGTGGAGAAACGTTTCCTGGTCCGATGAGTGTCGGCTGGTCGAGTTTGGTAGCATGGATCCATCCTGCCTGTGTCAGCGGTTGCTGCTGACCACGTCCGTCGCTTTATGACCACAGTGCACCGTCTTCAGCAGGAGCTCAAAGCTCAGATCATCTCAGACTGCTTTATAGAACATGACGACGAGTCCACTGCCCTCAGACGGCCTCCACAGATACAGGTCCAACAGGGCAGCTCTGGGAGGTGGAGGAACGGGACTGTCGTCATGGATGCAGCCGACAAATCTGCAGCTTATGTCACGATGATGTCAGGATGATGTCATGTAACCGTGGACCAAAAAGTCTCTGAAGAATGTTTCCAACCGTGTTGAATCTGTGGCCTGAAGAGTTAAAGCAGCTCTGAATATATTGCCTATTTAAAAAAACATTTCTTTTCTTTGCGTGCAGAGAGCAAAGTGATGCAAAAGAAAAAAAGCAAAAACCACAAACGGGTGTGGAAATCTGAGGTTCTGGGCCTGAACTGAGGCGTGCAGCTCGAACCCTGCACACTGACAGGACTGAACATGTTTCTCTTGCTCTTTTCTGGCTTTCACTGGTTCCATTGAGGCTGAGCACCGAGCGCAGTCATCGGGTTTTTCCTTCTTTGGTTTCCTGCAGTAGCCGTTTGACAGTATCCTCGTTTCAGTGACATGTTGAACTTATCCCAGTGTAATGCGGAGAGCGAGTGAGGGCTGGAGGCAACGGGAAGCCGTTTAGGTGCCTTATCAAAAAGTGAAGGGATTTTTTTGACAATGCGACGGCTGAAGGGGTTTCAAGCAGTGCGGGAGCACTGACAGGTTGAAAAGCCACTTTATACATGCTGCAACCTTTTATAAAGGCTGAATATTAATAAGCACAATCTTCAGTCTAGTTTGAATCTTTATGTGCTTGCTGATCACCTCCACAAGGAGCTCAGACAAACTTCTCCTTCAGCTCCTCCTGGCTCATTTTGTGGGAAATATAATTTTACAGTTTTCTGGTCAAAGATGGAGCTCCGAGTAATTATTCAACAGACGGTTATTTTAATCAATTTAATCATGTTTGAGACTTAATGGAAGAGTCTGTGTGTTATTTTCACCCGAGCTAAATAAACGTGTTTATTGTCTCGACTTTTGGCCCATGGTGTAAAACTGTGGAGGTCCTCAGAGGTTCTGATTGGTGGTTTTTGCAGCTATTTTAAAATCTAGTCTGTCAGCATTACTGATATAAAGGATCCTCCCAGTGACCTGTGATGGTAACTGGTCCAAAGTAAGCAGTGGTTACTCAACATAACTCTGGTTCTATGAGCATGCGCATAGCCTAGTAATGTCAAAGCTCAAACTGATGTTTATTTAATCCTGTAATTAATATTTAATGACACCTGAAGCTCGACAGAAGGACGTGAACCCTGTTTGTCTTTATCGGATGCTTTATCCCACATTTTTCTCACTCTCAGCTCAGCTAACGTCACTTCTCTGCATTTCCATCCCAGCAGACGCCTCCCGGGTGTTATGACACAGCAGATGCAGAACCTGCAGTTGTCCCAGACCAGGAAGTGCCCCGGTGGGCCGGCCTCCCCCAATGCCGCCAAGCGCCTCTACAGGAACCTGTCGGAGAAGCTGCGAGGAAGCACCTCCTCCTTCGAAGACACCTACTTCTTTGGCAAGACGGATCGGCTCCGTAAAGCCTCGGTGAGTTCAGGCACGCCTCGGTCACTGCATCACTTTACTGACTCATCACAGCAGGTTTGTTTTAACTGCAACACAGATGCTCGATATGAATCCTGTGGGGTTTGAACACAAAGAGCCGGATGAGGCCGATGTTACTCTGACAGTTCATCACTCAAAAATCCATTTAACCTAATGCATCCTCTTAGTCAGCCTCGAGCTTTAATTTGTGTCCTAATTAGCAGATACTCATACAGTCTTCATCAACACTGCAAACAGGAAGTCTCTTTACGTCTTGGGATTAGTGTGAAAATCAGCAGTGAAAATATCCTGCAGCCATGTATCTGAATCTGTTTGTAGGCAGGTCTGTCCTTTACTGTCAGACACAACAAACAATATTCACATTTAAGCAGCTGGAAACTGTTTTCTGTACAATGGAATAAAAACACTAACATACGGCACAAAAAACAAGAATAAAGGTGATTTAATAATAATTCCAATGTGTTCAGTTTTATTTACATAGCACTGAATTACAGATAACACAGGCCTCACAGTGCTGAAGGTAAAGACACTCAGGTATTTGCTCAGATGATTGATTGGCTCAGATCAAGTCTTTAAAAAAACTCCTGTAAACCTGATCATGAAGCTGTAACTCTGTACGTGTTCAAGTGATGCTTTTTTTTTTAGTACGAACATCGCCGCGGCAGCGGCTGGCGTGACGAGGGGAAACCCCGTCTCTGACAGAAGGATCGATAAAGGCGCTTCGCTAATTCTGTTAAAGGCGATGTCGTCAGAGCCTCTGCTCTCGGCTGTCGCATCTTTAATCTGATCTCAGACCTGCCTGCTGCTCATTCTTATATCGTAAAGCCAGACTGTCCGTCACTTCGTGGCTGCACAGTTTCGGTAAACTGAAAACGTGGAGTTAAGTGCCTTGCTCAAGGACACTGTGGACGGTGTCTTTGGTTTGTAGCAGCACGCCATCTTTTCTCAGGCTCGTCTCTCTGTCTGCTGCCATCATCACCTCCTTCCTGCTGCCCTGCGAAACATTTGGTTGCTGCGACTCATCATGTGTGACAAGTGTTACAGGTCATGTTGCACATGCGCGCGTGTGTGTGTGTGTGTGTGTAAAGCTTTCCAGAATTCTCTCTGCCAGCCTGCTGACATTTACAAACCAGCCACAGCAGCAGACATGAAACAAAGAGGCAGACGAGGGAGGAAACAAAAGGCTCCGAGTACAGCGAGTACAAATCGATATGCAGAACTCTGCTCACGTTTTAGGCTCAGAGTCTGAATCTCCACCATCAAAAGGTCCCCCGGGTTCATTCTGGAGGAGCCCAAACTCACAAGGACCCACAGCAGATGGACCACAGACTGAGAGAGGGAGACCAAATCCACAAAACACAGACCAGGGTCAGGTTCTCCAAAACAAAGTTAATAACCAACCCCAACAAAGCACAAAAACCATCCAATGGTGGTCCAGTGTCCACAGAACAGCTGTGGCGAGTTCTCAAAGACGTCCCAAATCCAAGCTGTAAATTAGAATCAGAATAACCAGTCGAGATGGTAAACTGGTCATTCCCAAACTGTTCCAGAGTCCAGTGAAAAGAACTGTGGACGGTCTTCGAGATGCATCTTAAATTAGCACAAACTGTCTTTAGTTTTTAGAAGTTAAATCTCTGCCATCATCAGATTGTTCAGAGTCGTTCGGCAGCAGGCAAGCAAACCTCCAGTTCCTATCAAGGACCCTACAGACTCCTGATCTCAACAACCCAGTTATTCTGGGACTACATGAAGACACAGACAATACCAAGACAGTTTCAGTCCACAGAAAAAATGTGTCACGATGGTGAACTAGTTCAAAACCACAACCACAGACAATTTGATACTGACACAGACTAAATCTACTGAAAAACTGTGACTCATCCACCAGGCTAAACTGACCAGTGTCCAGAGAACAACTGCAGCAAGTTCATAAACATACTCCAAGAAGCTCATCCAAACCAGTCACAGGCGATTCTGAATCTCTGCCCACATCAGGTCCTCCCGGTTTACTGAAAAACTGTCTGTGGAAAGTTCCCCAAGATTTTAAATCAGCACACTCCAGTCAAAGAAAGGCCGAAACATCATTAGCAGAACTGAAATGAGCCCAAAACCAACACTGGTGACCTCTCCACAATGCTTCAAAACGTCTAACCTGTTTCTAAGTCCAGAACCCAAAGCCTCCAAAAAGACTTGAAAATATGCAGCAGGTTCTCAAAGTCTCAGAGAAAGCAGTCAAACCAGTCCAAGACTGGTGCTAAATCAGCCCAAGCTGGTCTAGAATCAGCATTAATCCAACTTTAAAACAGTTAACGAGGGCCCACGTCGTCTCTGACGGTCTGCAGCTCCACCTGCACCACCCGGCTGTGTGTTCTGTTAAAGGCTTTGTGGTTTCAGGAGGCGTAGCTCAGCGTGGCGCCGTCCTTGCCAAGAACAGCCACACAGCAGCCTGAAGGATGTGTCTTCTCTGTTCACATGCTTTGTGATAAACCTGAAAGGAGCTGCCGCGCTGTGGATCGTCGCTGTAGTTCTCCAAGCCCACATGAATCGTCAGCTCCAGCCTGACAAAGAACGAATTAAAATGTTTTCCATATCCGCTCGCTCCCGTCACGTCTACAGAGACACATACGAAGTAAACAGAGGAGCCGTATCCAGCCTCGGAAGGCTGAGCAGAGAAACACATTGTTACCGTTTCATCAGCTTCCTCCTCGCTGCTTCTTTACTCAGTGTGGAGGAAACATTTCAAAAAGTCATCTCATTTCCAACACTCAGGTTTTACATCTTTTTTTCATTCAGATTAAAACTGAAATATTGAGAAACGTAGTACAAATACACTGTGATAAGATCTGAATAAAAGTATAAGTTTGGTGTATTTATACATTTATTACTTACAGGGCAAGTACTTATTGTAGTTGCCACAATTATAAATAGATTACTGTGTAATTGCAATACATTAGTGTAACTATAGTATAATTAGTGTATCTCCAAAAGTTGATTCTGTTCATCTGGACGTAGCGTTTTGTGGGAGAAACATTTCGTCACTCATCCAAGTGACTTCTTCAGTCTCAGCTGACTGCAGGTTTCCCCAATCTTATAAACAGTACATTTGCATAATGACTGAAACCAGCCCACTGAAGGAACAATGGGCTGGGAGGTCAGTTCCTTAATCAGTGGGCTGGTTTCAGTCATTATGCAAATGTACTGTTTATAAGATTGGGGAAACCTGCAGGCAGCTGAGACTGAAGAAGTCACTTGGAGGAGTGACGAAACGTTTCTCCCACAAAACGCTGCGTCCAGATGAACAGAATCAACTTTTGGAGGTAACAGTAAAGTTATTTTGATTATTTATTATTATAAATAAAAATAATGATTGACACTACAATAATAATTATTTGTTATTATTGTCTTTTTCTTACACAAGCTGGGACACTTTTGACTCACTCAAACTCCTGCTAATGAAGAAGCTGGTCAGGGACTTCATCTGCTCAGCACTACCCGACTCACTGGACCCTCTACAATTCGCATACCGCCACAACAGGTCCACTGATGATGCCATAGCCCTGACA
>VUQG01021330.1:0-11694 GCA_015106755.1 Etia nguti | reverse complement strand
TGTGTCTCTGAGCTGTAAGGACAATGACAGCTCTGCTGGATGGACTCTGAAGAGGACCACAAGCAGACAGCAGAACACTCAGTGTGGAGATGGGTGGGGGAAACCAGCTGGTTCTAACTGTGACATCAGCTACATTGACCTTCTTGACAGTGGAGTTTACTGGTGTGAGTCCAGAGAGGGTCCCATCAGTAACATGGTTAACCTCACAGTCACTGGTAAGCTGAGTGTGTGGAGTTAGTGTTGATGAAGCTGTGTGTAAATGGATGAAATGCTGTAGTTTGTCTCTGTGTTGAGGTGGATCAGTGATCCTGCAGAGTCCTGTCCTCCCTGTGATGGAGGGAGATGACGTCACTCTGCTCTGCGAAGAAAAGAATTCCTTCAACCTCCCAGCTGCCTTCTATAAAGATGGCTCCCTCATCGGGAATGAGACTACAGGTCACATGACCATCCAGCATGTTTCCAGGTCTGATGAAGGCCTCTACAAGTGTGACATCAGCGGTCATGGAGAGTCTCCATCCAGCTGGATCACTGTCAGAGGTGAGGAGCTTCACTCACATTTTACCGTTTCTACCTACAAATTCACCTGAACAGGTGGGATTCTCTCTGCAGGTAGGCCTGCAAACACAATCCTACACCCATCCTCAGCACCGCCCCGTGACCCCACCTCCTTCCACCTTGTGTACAGAGTTGTCTGCCACCTCGTAGTGTTCTGTCCATACTTCATCTCCACTCTCCTCATGGTGTCTTTATATCGACACAGAGCCAAAGGTAACACTCAGAGTCTCCTCTGTGATTTTTTTTTATCAATTTCTTTTGTTTCTATTAAAAATGTCTGATTATCTCATCTTACCTCCTCTCTATGGTAGCATCCCCGCCCACCCAAGCTGAGCAGAGATTGGCTGAGGACTTTGATAACACTGTGGAGGTGACCACTGAGCATCACTTCTGAGTTGCACAGTAAGAGTTCCTGTTCATTCAGTCAGAAGGTGGATATCGCATCACTGTGATTAAACAATGAAAGAAATCTGCTTTAAAACACAGTTTACAAATGCAAACATTTTGTTTGTTTTATCAGCGCTGCCAAGTGATTTAAGAGCTACATGCAGTATGTTTCCTACTGTTCAGTCAAATGTCTTATGTTAAGTACAGAAGAAGTTCTACACTGATGCAGATGTTGCATTTTGTTTCCCACACATTTCTTTGTCGGATTGCAAGATTTACTTGCTTTGCGGTCAAAGACGATGAACCAGCAACAGATATTTGCCCAATAAATGTGCAGTATTTTTTATTTTTTTATTTTAAGGGTTTCACTTTACAACTAGCATAGCTCTGTCTGGAGCCACACTTTCAGCTCATGAATGGACTCCAGTTAAGCGCAAAGCTATAGCCCTTTATCTGATGACACAAAGAAATTTGTTGTGAGCATCTGCAGTGAATTTTACCACTAACCGAGAAATTGATTAAGATTATGTCTGTTGTCAGTCATTGGAAAATGCACCTATTTTGTTTAAGTGTCATTCTTCATTTGTCTAAGCATATTAAGTGTAACTGAGACACTTAAAAAGTGCTTGAATGCTTTGTCTGAGAAAAGGGCATATAAAGTAGAAAGTGGTTAGTATGCTATTCTATAGCTAAATATGCATAAATAAATAAAAAGTATTATCAAACTTAATTCATTTTGTCAAAAATCTATACACTTTTGTTCCTGTATTTGGCTTGTTTTCAAATGACAGTTAGCAGTGGGTGTTCTTTTTGTGCTTTACTGTTTTTTTGCATGACGTTAAAAGAAACTAACAGGTTGGCCAGTTTCCTGTTTTCTGGTAAAAAGACTTTAACCAACACGACTGATGTCTCACTGCAGGACATTTAAGAGGCACATGCATGCACACACGTGCGCACACCACACACGTTGTTTCTATGAGTGCACATTTGAATATTCTACAAACTCTGACCAAACAAATCAAAATGTTGTATTTTTTTAACAATATTTTGTAAAACTGAATACCATATGAAATCCATTTGAAGTCCTATTTGCATTTTTTGACAAGCCACATAGTGGGAACAGCAAACATGTCAAAGAAGGTTCTCTGGTCAGATTTAACTTCTTGACCTTGCAAAATGCTGTGTGTGGCAGAAGTCTAGCACTGCACATCAGTCTGAACACACCATATCGGGCCTGAAACATGGTGGCGACATTGTGCTTTTCTTTAGCAAGGACAGTTCAGCTGGTCAGAGTTGGTAAGATGGATAGAGCACAATACAGGGCAATCCTCCAAGAACACCTGTTAAAGACTCCAAAAGACTTGAGAATAGGGTGAGGGTTCACCTTCCATCAGGATGACAACTCTAAACATGGAGCCAGAGATACAATGGAAGTGTTTAGATCAAAGCATGTTCATGTGCTAGAAGGACCCAGTCAGAGACCAAACCTAAATCCTATTAAGAATCTCTGATGACACTTAAACTGCTGTTCACATACACTCTATTTAACCTGACTAAACTGGAGCTATTTTGCAAAGAAGAAATGGGCAAAATTTGCAGTGACTAGATGTGCAAAACTGGTAAAGACACACCTCAAAAGAATTGCAGCTGTAATTGCAGCAGCAAAAGGTGGTTCTGCAAAGTACTGACTCAGGCCGTCTCAATACAAATGCAGAAACACGTTTGAGATTCTTATTTGTAAAAAACTTTGAACATCACGTAGAATTTTTCTTCCACTGCACAATTATGGGCTAATTTGTGTTGTTCTGTCACATTAAATCCCCCCCAAAATGCATTTAATGCGGTTGTAACATGACAAAATGTGAAAAAGTTCAAAGTGTATGAATATTTTTTAAAACACTACAGTTCCTGATCCCATCCTCCATGTTTCATCCTGGATTGCACCTCTGACACTTACTAATCCTCACTCTCTCTTTTCCGTTGAGCCTCAGGGTGTTGGACTATGGGTGGAGACCTCCGTACTATGTGAGGGGATTATGCCGTGGTCAGGGTTGGAATCCTCATCAAGGCGTGCATCCAGTAAGGGTCCCAGACTAGACCCTCCTCTCCCAAATCTACCTAAGCCTGATATACAAAACATGATATACAAAACTAAAGCCATACCCCCTCATATGTCGCCCAGGTTGACAAGATCCACATCACGTGTTGGAGAACCAGGAGTGAGCTACTGGAACAAGGCATAACTGAGAAAGGACAATCAAGTACAGGGTTGTTTGCACACGTGACATTAATCAACAATGTATTTCATTCTAAATAATGTTTTATTTCTAATTGTGGTTGCTTTACTGTACAAATTCTCCTTATAAAAATGTCCAACATTCAGACTGGACTTTATAAATCTTGTTTATTGAATGTGATATTTTTCCATCTTTATCCATGTCTTTATTCTCAAAACTTATTACAATATTTAAATAAGCTTTTGTTAAAGTTGTATTTTGGTGTATACATAAAGGCAATAGACACCATACATCAGACACCATACAAACATTTAAAGAGGTCCAGTTAGAGAAAATTTCTTGGAGCAAAAGTCTGTTAAGTCACATCTTGACTTAACAGCCTCAGTTTTACAGATAAAACATCTCAACACATCTTGACAATTTCTTTTAGAGTTTTACAGGCTTATTTTCTTGCCCTCTTTTATTCAACTCCCCCCCCTATTTTTTATTTTCCTCAGAGAGAGAATTAAGCACCAGCTTGTCCTGCCAGCATTTTAAACCTGGACTTGAATGTATGTATACTTTATTGATCCCCTTGGGGAAATTCCTCTCTGCATTTAACCCATTCACTCAGTGAAGCAGTGGGCAGCCATTGGGCACCCGGGGAGCAGTGTGTGGGGACGGTACCCTGCCCAGGGTAGCCGTTCAATGGATTCTAACCCCCGACCTTCCGATCATGGGGCCACCACTCTACCTACTGAGCTCCCTGAATGGAGTCAGGACCATTCTCATACACATATGTGAAGGTGGTTATTGTTGAGCTTGAAACAATATTTCATCATTCCAAATATTGATGTCAATGTTGGTATGAACGCTGCCCTGTAATCCAGGTGCACTTCTGTAAAATTCTCTTCTGTGACAACATTACTAACTTATTTGAAGACATAAAAGTCCATGAAAAAGAAAAAGAAAAAGTTGTCCTGGAACAAGCAGCAAAATAAATCCCTGAGACAAACCCAGACCCTGAAAAGGTCCCAGTCCTTTTCAGAGAAGGAAAGAATAATCAGGTAGCTCATGTGGTGGTGAAAATAATGTTTCAGTCATGTTGCATTTTCAGCATTAGTTCATGTTAAGATATTACTGATCATCAGTTTAGATGTTTATTCAGCCCACTGAATCGTGTTAAATTATTTTATTTGACAATGAAGAAAAAGACGCCAAACATGACCTATGAAAAATAATGAATGAATATAATAACATGTTTGTGCTGACTGCCCAGTCTATTTTATTTAATAACAGAAGTTGATGCTGTGTTGACCCCTGCATAAGCATCCTGTAAAGGTTCAAACTGTAGGGGTCACTATTGTTACTGGAAATACTGGCTCTGTATTTATTTGGTATTGGATCAGTGAAGAGTGAAGTGTAATATAAGGAATTACGTACATTCAAATAATTTGTAATTAGTACAAATAGTAATAGTTTTCATAGCCTTCTGGTTAAGTGATCCATGAATCAATTTTATGTAACATAAAGTATCATTATAGTAATGTTTGAAACTAGGCTTTTGGCTACTGTATTTGCATTTGTGAAAATAAAATTTAGCTAAGATAACTAACAAGTTTATTATAAAGTAAACATCTTCTTTTTTTGCCTTCGAAAGAAACAAAATTCAGCATTTTCCCATTTCAAAGTAAGGTCCTTGTAGAGCTGTCCAGTAATGAATCTACTGAAGTCTTTCCAGAATGTTCTAGCGTGTGAACAGATCCAGAAGAGGTGCTGCACAGTCTCAGGATGGCTTCTTAAATCATACGTCTGTTTGTATCTGGGTCTGTATGGGACAGCTTCCGGACCGCGGACCGCCTGTTAGGGTGTGTGTGATTTTCCGAACAATTTATTAACTTTTTTGCGTAGGTGCGGTCGTATGTAGGGTGAAGTCGAGCCATGTTTTTTTCGTAATTTTTATTCATTTTTTTGTAAATTGATAAATGCCATTTAAAGATGCAGTTTTAGTTTATTTCCTTCTGCGGTGGGGTCCTTCACAGTCACGCCTACGTCATCGTCGTCGAGCTCCGCTTCTGCTTCTTTGCTATGTGGATTGTTTTTGCTACCACTGCAGTTTTTTTCTTTCATTTTGTCCCTTTTGCGGCTCCTCTGGCACAAGGTGAGTTACAGTAGGGGATAGGTTGGGTTCATAGGATCCCCACAGGTCCCATAATTCACTACGTATCTAACTTTCTTTCTACGCCAGAACGGGCGCCTTTAAATCGAGCCGATATCACAGCCCAGTCTACGTTTAACATATATCACTGCAGGGTTTCACCGACAGTGTTGGACAAACTCCACATAAAATCATAAGTCGGACTTTTCTTCTTTAATGACCTCTCAACTCGGATTTCAAACTTGGGACAGTCGAAGAAGCCCCACCAAGCTCGAGTTAGCGATCCAAGATGGGGGCAGCGAGCGAAGACGTTAGTAACGCCGTTAAACTTTTAACGTGCGCTGCCACTATTTCATTTACGTGTTTTAGACTCGTTAAACAAGCCGCTCACAGAGCCACTGACCAGGGTCTGTCCATGAATGTGCTGCAGCGGGATTTTTAAAGGCGTTTTCATTTGCAGGCCGTGATCATTTTGATCACGACCAAAAACGCAGTGACCACAAAGACGTCATCTTTGAAGAAGTAAGATTTGACAAAGAAAGTATTTAAGATCAACGATTTGGATCATTTCATTATAGCTTGTAAATTAAAATATACGTTAAAATAAACTAAAAAAAAACCCACATACAACAGCTAACACGTCCAAATAGTTTATTATTGTAAAAAATCTTACAAATGTTTTTTAAACAATATTTAAACACCACAATGTTTAAATACTGCGGTGTTTAAATAGTTTATTCTGTTACTGTTACTGTCTTGGAGCAACTGTAACCCACATAATTTCCTTAAGGATTAATAAAGGATTCTGAGTCTGAAAATAATTTTTGGATGAGTTAGTTGTGCATAAAATAGAGGCTTACTGTGAAATAGATTAAACAACTTATTGCTCACATTTAAAAGATGTACATTTAAAAGACCCCACAGCTGCTGTAACCATGTGTTCCTGCATTGTCTCTGACAATAAAAGGTAAAGAGAAAGACCTCCAAGTAAATAACTTGCCCGCTCCAGCTCCTATAACCAAATATAAACAGTGGGGACGAGAGTTAGCTCAACCCAAGCTAGCAAGAATTATCTGTTCATGCTAGCATTAACAATGCCTATACACATACCCAGCACACACGTACCACATATTCACAGCATCTATTAAAGACAGACGTAATGATGAAAATAATGAACTAAAACGCACAATCAGAAAAATCAGGATGGAAAAACATATAATTAGTGTTCGAAAAGAAATGACACTGACCTCTCCCACAGGGGAATTGTAGAAAAGGGGAGAGGCCAAAGGGGCACCCCAAATTTATAGGGTTGTACCAAAGAAGAAGAAAAGGATGATGAGGGGCTCTAACTGATAATGAACACAACTAGAGGCTTGTAGGTCCTAAAAGTCAGGTATAAAAGTAATGGTTTGGGGTTTACAACACGTATGTGATTTATGACCCAAATACACTGGCTACAAAAATGTAAGAAACACATTATAAATACATTATCTACTGTTAAATCAGAGCAATCAAAGTTTATCATCTCGTCCACATCCACTTTTGATCACCAAACCCGCTGCCTCTCATCCAGCGTCTACACTGCTCAGCTCTGCTCCTCAGGCCTGAAGACTGTCAGATTTCACTCCGGACTCAGTTTAGTTCAGCTCGGCTCCCCCGCTGCTCAGAACAGCCAGCAGTCTGCACAGTTCTTCGTGTATTCAGTCACACGGTCCAACCCACTCTGCAGTGCCACAACAGTGATATCCGATGTTACTGTGTGTTTATGTCTAATATCTTTGCTAATGTTATATATATAGGTTATATATAAAATACAGAAACTACCTGTTTTGCAAGAATCTGTATGACTCGGAGAGTAGATACAATCTTATTTGACACTTCATATATCTTGATAGAAATGTTTTTTGTTGTAATTTCCTCTCAGCCAGATCTCTCTTGAAATGCATATTTAATCTCAGTGAGACTTTTTACCTGGATTGATAAATAAAGGATACACAAAAGTGACTTGAAGGTTGTTTTGAAAAGAAGGAGCAGGAAAATAAATAATAATAATTACAATACTAATTTTACTTTGTATGGTTAATTTTTTTCCTTTGTATTCTCCCCTTGTTACTCACACTAAACAGTGAATTTTGTGTTTTAATCACACAGAGGTAACAGTGATTCCTGGACAAGATGCCATTCTTCGGTGTCAGAGTCCCAGAAATGTGGAGATCACGCTGTTGGAGTGGAGCAAACCGGAGCTCAAGTCCGATGACTATGTGTTCCTCTACAGAAACCAGCGTCCATATGAAAACTACCAGCACGAGTTCTTTAAAGGCCGAGTGGAGCTGAGAGATCCATCAATGGAAGATGGAGACTGTTCAGTGATTCTAAGGAATGTCAGCATCAGAGATACAGGAACATATGAGTGCCACATTACAACCAGGAACACAAGAAGAAATAAGGCCGTCCAAAGTGAGTTCAGGCACTCCATCAAGCTCACATTCAAAGCCTCAGGTGAGTTTGTGGAAGTGATACAGTTTCTTCCATAGGAAGTTTTACATTTTGCAGATGTGATGTTAATGGTGTGGGTGGTGCTATTAGGTTATTTCCCACTTCCATTGTCAATTTTTGCAGAATGGGGATCAAAAGTTTTATCACATTTGTTTTTTGTTTTTTTATCTGTACACCAACACGTTGCATTTAACTTCAGCTATAAATGTTCAGAAAATGCTGTTATTTATACATGAGTCCTAAACTTGATTCAAAGTGTTCGATGTGTATTTTATAGTTTTTCACTTTAACTTTAAATAGGAGGCCCAAAAGATGCTACAAAGATGTGAGGGAGCTAATCACTTTGCTAAAAAGTTCAAATAAACCAATCGGAGAGAGCGAGAGCGAGTGGGCAAAATGAAAATCTTGTGCACTGATACAAAGATTGAATGTACTGACCTAGGGCTGTGCATATGACCAAACTCTCATATCCCGATATAAACATTTCTCATCCCGATAACGAAATATATCACAAAATAGTGCATTTTCTGTAAATTCTGTGAATCTCGGGCAACTCGACTTGTGTGAAGTGTTTTTAGTTGGGCATCGAGTGTTTTGACCGATGCATGAAACTATACACTTTTAGACATAAATTGTAACGGCCAACATTTTCTTTGTGAGTATTTATTACATGGTGTGCTGCGGGAAAAAGCCTGTTCTAATGTTTGAGGTTTATTTTTAGCACCTGACGGCTCTTTTTTGCTTCTCAACTATAAACTCTCTCCATACTCTCTCATGTGATTCTTATGTAGGTGGGAGAAGAGGTTTGCCATGTTTGGGTCCGTGGTGGGAACAAGTTTGCAGCATAATTTGCATAGTACAGTTTTCTGTCAGAGGTTTCATAACCAATCCATGTCCATGCTACAGAGGTCCATCTGTTTGGAGCTACCTGGTTCTGCCTCATCTTCACTGGCCATGCTGGTATTCTCTGTGCCTGCATCCACATGGTGACCATCCAAACGATGAAAAAATATTGCCATAAGCAATATTATGCAACACCACGAAACAAATGATAGCGTATAATATGAGGCGATAGATGTTTTAATTTCGTCATCCAATATATAATCGTCGCATAGCTCTATACTGACCAGTTCAGCAACACCCAAAGGCCTGAAAGACCACAAGAGTTTACAACAAGGCATAAATGATGATTACACTCAGGACCAGCAAGGCTAGAATAGACAGAATACATTTCCTGTGCACATTCCATAATTAATGCTTCTGGGAGATTAGACAGTCTACAAGGGAGGTCTGATGACCTCTAAATAACATGACCCCTCCTGATGGAAAATTATAGTAGTACAGAAGTAATGGCAAAGATGTTATTTTTGAATAAGTTAAATTGTATTTTCATCTAATAAGTAAGATTGGACAAAATGAGTATTTAAGGTTAATTTTGGGGGGTGTGACCTCACAGGTGGCTAAAAGACAACCGTTAGAAACACATTTTAAATGATAATAGTGAAAGTAGAACAGTCCACACTGTTTATTTATCAATCACATCTAGCCAGCTCTGGGTCTTGTTACAGCAGCCTTCATGTCAAAATGTGTGTAAACAATTGTGCTTCTAGGCAATCCGGTGTACAACAGTAGTGGTTTTACATTAATATCTATAGAGGTAAAATGACGTACTTGGCAGTTGTTGGTATCATATTTTTCTTTTTTTTTTTAAACCCACACATTCCCAGGGCTTAATTGTCAATATTTGACGATTAAGCCCTGGTCTTGCTCTCTGTGGTCACTCCCTTTTTAGCAAAGCTTAATTAACTTTGTGTTGGTATCATTTATGTTTTTGTGTTAATCTTATTCTAAAAGATGTTATGATCACACTCCTGTGTTATTCAACAGTTATTACTGGTGCAGGTGCACATTCATTTATTTCCTGTGAGAATAATCAGATTTTTCAGATTATCCTACATGTTAGGCTTCCAACAAAAATGAAAACAAATTAAAAGATCAAATAATTTTGAATTACCACAATCTTTTTCTTCCAGGATGGATCTGGTTTACTTCAGCTTGATGACTCAGAAAGCTTTTTTGAAGATGTGTTTCAGAGTGTCTGCTAAATTTGTCTGTACACTCTTTCTGCTCTGCAGGTTTCATGAATGAAGACACCGAGAATGGAGGAGAAATGGTTAGAGAAGAGGAGGTCAGAGGAGAGAAGGATGGAGGAGAGAGTAATGGGTATCTTTCAGTGATAACTGGTGTGCCACTCGCTGCTTTGTTTCTTGTTGCTATAGCTGCTGGTGTAATTATCTACAGAAAACTAAAATGTCTTGGAAAAGACACCTGTTTCCTCCTTAATGACTGTGGGTCCTGCTGTTTCACAGAAATGAAAATATCTTTGTAAGATATTTTAAGACCTGATTCCATTAGAGGTCCATGCTACCTTAACCTTTTTTTTTTTTTTGTCTATTAAATCACTATGGTGGTTTAAAATGCCCTGCTTAACCACGATAATAAATGTCTGCTCAGGTTACTCTCAGGAATCAGATTCTCTTGTCAGGTTAGGACAGGAAGTAGTGTGGGCAAACTATCGTTATGGGTCGTGACCTGTACATTATACAGTTCGTTATGCACATTATTAAGCATTTGAAGCTCTTCACTTTTATCACCTCTACAGCCAGTAAGCCTGCCCCCTTTCCTGATATCTGTCTAATCCAACACAGCAGCTCTGCCAAAAACGCTAAAGCTTCAGATTTTGCTGTCAAAGCTGCTACTTCTCAGTTTACTACTTTTGGTCACTGTTGGTCACTGCATGGGGCAGTGGTTTACAGACTTCTTCAGAAGTGTTTACAACCCACATACCACTTTTTTTTTTTTAAACTCAACATCTGTAATTCACAAAAAGCTGTTTATTTAGTGAAATAAAGGTCAGCACAGGTTCATTATCAGAGGACATGTTACTGATATCAAGAGTAAAAAGGACCAGCGCTGTATGTTTAAACCTGTGAAGCTTTAATCTGTGTTATTTTTCTATGCAAATATTTTGTATTTTTCTATGTATTCAAAAATCATTAGCACGGAGACATCATTAATCAGAGTGTAATATAAATATGTATATCTGTGCAATCACTTTATTTTTAAGTGATATGTAAAATTCCAAGTGTACTTGTCATGTTTAATGTTTTTTTGTAATGGCATTTTTAAACATAACTTTGTCACCTTTTAATTGGTCTTTATGATACATTTTCTGTTAGTACAAGCTCGAGCTGGACTAGTTATGCTGACATGTAATAAATAAAAACACAAACTATCAAGAAGAATTTTTGTTATTCTGAGTATTTTGTTTTTTAATTGCAGAAAGTGTAATAAGAGCAGAGGGGTGTACTACGAACTGAGATCAATGGCTTAGCAAGCCACAAACGTGGCTCTCTGTTTAGCTAGATAAATCCTCATTGTAAGTTATGCTGAACAATTAACATAACTTGTTCTTGACCAGGCCCAGAGTTTTGGTTTAAAACCACGTGGAAGAGACAGGTTTTCATTGAGTCTTTAATTGGCAGAATGTTAAATGCAATATAGATTCTCAGTTGTGGCAAAGGTTTAATATAGAACTGTTTGGAATGAATCTAAACATGTACGTTCGTTTCATGTAAATCGCTTTGGAAAACACTATCTAACGTTATAAAGTGCTGGTTAAGGTTAGGGATAAGGTTATGGTAAGGGCTGGAATACATGGCTGGAACGTGTATTACTGCGGCAGCATCATTCTACTGGATTTCATCCATAACCGGGCACGTAGCATAAGAACGCGGACGGTCGCCTTTCAGGACTTGACAAATCATCATTATATTACGCCTCGGGAGTGACAACGGGCTGTTTCAGATCACAATTCTTATT
>VUQG01021327.1:0-14964 GCA_015106755.1 Etia nguti | reverse complement strand
TATATATATATATAGATATATATATATAGATATATATATATATATAGTGTTAACACATACAGTGATAACATGACGGCCCTCAGTTCTTTATATTTTGCTTCCAAAGAGCTAGATTTTCTTGTAATCCTTTAAAGTGCTCTTGAGCAATAGTTCTTCAGGCTTTCTGAAAGTGTTACAAAGGTGTTTTTTGTTTTTTTCACTAATTTTCAGTATATTCCTTCCACCTGACCATCCACCACAGCATGTGTATGTTAGGTTTTTAGGTAAGCACAGCAGGTACATTCAAACTCATTTCATCTCTCAGCCTTAGTGAGACGTTTCACCTTGTTTCACAAAAACATGCTTTCTTTTTGTATTGCCCATTAGTTTTGCAGTGCTTTGAGTTTCTTCTGCCTCATTTCTTCCTGTTTTCCTCATCAAGTTTTCACATCTCTGTATAAGTTATTTGTCTTTGGTTACCTCCCATTTTACTCTGAAGGTTAGTAAGTATATGTAGAAATATTCACAGTGTTTCATGTAGGCAGGTTTCATCATTAAAAATGTGACATCCCAGCAAATTCAGCCCAAGGTCAGACCTTGCAACGCTCAGAGAAACTACAAAAAAACCAAGAGCTCCATCTAAGACTCTATAGGCCTCAGCTGGCATGTTAAATGTTAAAGTTGAAAACAGCACAATTAGAAAATCACAGAAGAAGTGTGGCTTGGTTTGTAAGGTTAAACAAGAGAAAGCCTCTTCTCTCTAAAAAAGTGCATCTGAAGAAACCACAAGACTTCTGGAATGATGTCTTTTGGACAGATGAGACCAAAGTGGAGACGTTTGGTATAATGCACAAAACCAAACACCTCATATCAGCTGTCGGGATGCTGGTGGAGGGGTCTTTGAGCTTGTTTTGGAGACAGAGGACCTGGACACCTGGCACTGATGGATTTGACCATGAACTCCTCTGTATACCAAAGCTGTCAATAGTCAAATATGGGGACATCTGTTTCACAGCTAAAGCTTGTCTGAAATTGACCCCAAGCACAGCAGCAAATGAGTGAAAAGCAATGAATCAGAGTGCTGCAACGGGCTGCAAAGAGCTGTGCATAAATGAAAGCCCACAAACCTCAGTGAATTGAAGAATGGGCCAAAATTCCTCCACTGATAAAGTTGGAGTGTAAACAATTACTTCAAGTTGTTATTTCATAAAAACGTTGTTTTTCACAGGATTGTGTCTGCAGGGAGTGTTTGAGGCTCGTGAGAATAACAAAAAATATTGCGCTTTGATTTTCAGGTTGTTAACATTTGAAAGTACTGTACAATGAGTGTCTTTGATTTTTGGTTGTTTTGATGTGAACTGTCTAAATGAATCAGATGGAAAATAGATTTAAAGCTTTCATTTTCCATTTCCCCTCAAAAATCCCCACACACTTAAAAATCAATGTGATTTTTAAAAAGTAAAAATCACTTTGCAGGGGCAGTTTACTCTTTTGGCTTGCAGATTTTTAAGTTTGCCTCTTTAAATTTTATACGAACTTCTGCAACAGCACAAAAGGTACTCTTTAATCTCTACATTTTCCTTCCAAAATCTGCTTAAAAATAGCTAAAATTACTGTGCAAGACAGTGTCAAAGAAATGGAAGTGTTACAGTCAACTGATGAAGACTTCAGTATAAGGGGACTTTTTATATAGTCTTATTTTCTTATTTTGTGGAGACAAATCTTCATTTTTCAGTTCACTGGAGGCTTGTTTAGATTCTACTGATAACAGACTTAAACAGCAAAGCAAAGGGAGAAAAGGTCTAAAAATTCATGAGTGCTGGCAAAGAAGAAACAGCAGAGAGAAGACAAACAGATAATTTTATTGACTTTCTGCTGTCTGAGGTGATGTTTATAGAATTTAACAAACAAAGAAAGCTATTAATCGACACAGTGCGCCTCTCGGATGTCGGCGAAAGCTGTTGTCTGCTGCGGTATTGGGCATTTCTCCCCATTTGGCTAAAGCGCTTACACAACTCTAATGAAGTGCCACTCTGAACTTAAAGTTAGTGAGACACACTGACCTCAGCTCTATCCAGATAATTAATAATATTCGCTTCATTATGATGTACACTGCAGCCCTCGGGACTTGTAAGACAAAGTAATGTGGACCGTAATTAAAGTCCTGACTGTGTGACAGGAGGGATAGGTCGAAGTTTAGAGACTACAAGGTCAGCATTAGATATTAAGCAAAAAAAACATTAAGTGCACTTTTCTAGTAGCTGGATATGGTACAAAAGTCTTGAGCTGCCCCTCATTTCTTTCTATTTAGCTTCCAAGCAGCCAGATTTTCTTCTAACTTTTAAAAGTGCTCTTGAGCAATAGTTCTCCAGGACTTCTGAAGGTCTTTGAAACTATTTCTTTGGACATTGGCTGGTTTTCACTCACTTTTAGTCCAGTCCTTGTGCCTGATCATTTTCAAAGGAATGTTGATGTTTGTTAAGCCACTTAACACTGACGTATGAATCATTTAAGCATAAAAAAGACTTCACCTTTACACTGAAAAATGGTTTCAGTGGAAAGGTGGCTGTGAAGAAGCTCTTCTTAAGGAAGGGAAACAGGGAGAAAAGGCTGAGATATGAAAATTACAGAAGAACTAGAGAGAAAATCAGTGACAACAGGTCTGATCGTCAGTATGTACAGAGAAGGTCAGGAGAGAGGTTCAACAGTGAGGGCCTACAGGCATCTGGAAAACATCTGATTGGCAACAGCTTCATTTTTCATCATGACAATGATCCCAAACACGTTGTCAATGCAGGAAAATCCTACCTGGATAGAAAAACACACAGTGGAACATTATCAGTCATGGATCGGCCTCCCCAGAGCCCGGACCTCAACATTATTGAAGCAGTGTCGGATCATGTTGACAGAGAACAGAACAAAAGGCAGAAACATCCAAAGAAGAGCTTTGAATGTCCTTCAAGAAGTCTGGAGAACTATTCCTGAAGACTCCTGTAACGAACCACGGCAGACCCGATGACATATTTATGCTTTTAAGCATCTCTTTATTAACACAGTTTCTGATAAACACACATGAACAGCCGCAGCTCTCCCGCTGCCCACCGCACACATCACCAACCACAACAACAACATGATAGGACAATAACATGATAAGATCAATTAAGAGGAAGAGGATGGCTCAAGACTTTTGCACAGTTTGGTAGAAACCACATGAATCGCTTAAATGACTATGTAAATGGATAAATGGATCACTACACTGTGGATACTGAAGCACCCTCCACAATGGCTCGTTAGATTTATGAACTTGAGCCGTTAGTAGGATGAAACTATTTCTGGGTTTTAAGACGCGTATTAATATTCAGCTCCATCCAGATCTATGCAGCTGAAGATATATGACTTCCATATTTGGAGCCAGGGGTATTTTTCATCATAAAATCTGTACGAACAGATAACAGGATCTCACTGTGAGGAATGTGCTATGCCTGCAGATTGTTTAAGCAGATTGTGGGAGAGCTTTCAACAACTCCCTTGAAACTGAGTAGGGAATACTTTCAGGTGTGACTACCTACAAATTGCACCACTGTCAGTGTACAGTGTCTCTCAGTTACGATCTACCCTTTGGTTATTACTCGTTGCTGAAAAAAAATAAATAAATAGAACAATACACACATAACGGGTGAGATCACAGCTAGCTATGTCCAAATTTTCTGGTTGATTTCTGTCCAACTATTAATGAGCATCAACTTGTACACAGCAAAAGGTCATATACTGAAAAATATGGTTTTATGTTAAGTCTAAATAAAATAATTCTCCCAGTAAAAACCAAAGTGTGTCAACAGGCATGAAATTTGTGTGATGCAATCCAAATTAATAGATGAAAACAAACAAAAACATATGTTTTCAGGTTGATGTCTTGTTTGTCACCACTTCTTCTTCTGCGAGTGCTACAAGTCAAGCTGGTCCTAATTGGAGTGAATTCCACAGTCAAGCAGTTGGAAGCTTTAGGTGTAAAAACTTGTGGGTGGGGTCCACTTTGGTTAAGCTGCTTTCAGATGTCAGGCGCAAGAAGAACAGACTGAGACAATAAAAAAAAAACATGCACGTTTACCCAACGTGCAGGAGAAGTCCAGATCCAATGGGCCTACATGTTGACAACAGATTAAATCATGTCGATATTGAGTTTGTTTAAAGGGGACCTGTTATTCTTTCACTTATATCCAGTCATATATAGTGTTACACTTGTAAATGCTCATAATGAACATGGCAAAAATTTCAAGTAAATCAGTCAGAATACATCTAAGGAACCCTTATATACAAAGTGCTCAGACTTCAGACTTCTCTAAACACCCAATTTTTGACTGTTTTTCTACTTGTTACTCTGGATGATGCATACAAAGACAATATCCCTATTATATAGCACCAAATCATGACAACGCTCGCCTCAAAGCGCTTTTTATCGTAAGGTTAAGAACCTACAATAATACAGAGAAAGCCATAACAATCCAATGATCTATGTGAGCAAGCACTATTGGGGAGGAAAATCTCCCTTTTAGCCAGAAGAAACCTTGAGCCAAATTGGTTGTGGCCGGTTAGTGGTTTTTTTCTGTGGCAGGAATTTATCGTATTTCTTCTTCCAAAAGTAACAAACTTATCACCATTTGAAGCAAAACAAGCGCTCAAGTGTGAAATTTAATTCTGGGCTGCCAAGCCACCTTAAATTGACAGTGCAGGGGTGTCACAGGGGGTTCCTACAGCCATCAAATCCCCTCTACAACACCTATATCCTTTATGCATCATTAAGCATACATCATCTTAACATTAGGAGGGAAACATATATCAGTTTTAACAGAGATTAACAGCTACTACATCTAATTTCTCTGCTGTTGGTCCCACCTGCTTCTTATTTTTTTTAATGCATTAAACAGAATCAAACTTGGATATTTTTCTGTGAAGCCATG
Organism: Etia nguti; assembly: GCA_015106755.1. Classification (NCBI taxonomy): domain Eukaryota; kingdom Metazoa; phylum Chordata; class Actinopteri; order Cichliformes; family Cichlidae; genus Etia; species Etia nguti. Next base: position 10,027 of record VUQG01021327.1, on the reverse strand, counting down.
GGGATTATTTGTCGAGAAGCTCATTTCTGTTTCACACTCAAGTGGCTCTCAGGTTCTCCTCAGCTGGTAGTTGAACTTCTATAACTTGGTGTGAAATGCAAACTGTTTCTGCAAATTTTTGAGGTGCGTTAAGCACATGGTTGGAGTGAGGAATAATGATCTGACATCTTTTGTTATTGAAGAAGTAAAATATCTGAGTCTGAGCTGTGTCTTTCTTTTTGTTTAAAGCCTGCACTTGATGATGACAGCAATATTTTAAAACCTCCTCCTTAAATCTTTGTGCCTGCACGGCTGTCACTTCTCAGTATTCCTCGCTGTAAACATATTCATCGGCTCTCTGTCATTTGTATTCATCGCTGCACTTTGATCCATATTCATCCTAAAACACGCTGCTCACTGTGTCATAGTCCTTGCTCATGTGAGAGGTGCTGGGCAGGGATTTGAGGTACTCCATATGCCTTCTGGCGTCCTCCTGATTGTGTTTGATGTAGTAAATGATGTAAGCTGTCACCATGGAGAACCAGCAGAACATGGCCACAAACATGGCTACGTCAGTCGTCTTGTGGTGGAAGTTGCAAAAGTTGATCCCAGAGTCCAGGACCTGGATCACCGGCTGTCCCACGTACTCCTCCTGCTCTGACGTGAAGCAACTGACCTCGTTCACCGTCTCGGGGTCGAGCCTCAGCTCCCTCAGTGTCTCCTGCAGCGAGCACTCGCAGTGCCAGGGGTTCTGGGAGAGGCGGATTCGGGCGTGCAGCTTGGCGAAAGTGTCCCTGGGGAGGCCGCTCAGATGGTTGTTTGAAAGATCCAAGGTCCGCAGTGCTTCGGAAACCCCTTGAAAGGCACCGACCTCCACGCTCTCCAAGGCGTTGTGGGATAGGTCCAGCTCCCTGAGGCGGTGAAGGTCAGCGAAGGCTCCTTTCTGGATGTGTCGGATCCGGTTCGACGAGAGCAGGAGAACCACGGTGTCCTTGGGTAAGTTCGACGGGATGCTCTCCAGGTTGCGCGAAGTGCACTGCACCACCATGCCGTTCCTCTCTGTGCAGTGGCAGAGCTTAGGGCAGGCACAGGCGGCCATCATCAAAGAGAAGAGAAGAAGAAGTGTTCCCACAAAGAAAAGAGAACTAAAAGAAGAAAGGTTTATGGATGACCTGCACCTTTGAGAGGCCCCCATTAGCCAGCGTTGGGACTGAAATCAGTGCTGCTGGTATGAGGGTGTGTTGCTTTAGAGGCATGAAATACAATCCACGAGTCGGCCAAAGATCCCTTGCGCAGAGAAACAGGACTGTAAGATAATTCTGTTGCAGTAGTTAACAGCAGAACTACTCATAGGTTGCAGAGTATCTATCAGAAATGTCCATTGGCATTGCATCGTGGCAGATGTTGCCCAGCTGCCATTCAAGCAAATGATGTGGCTACAGTTTCATCCTCAACACTCGCAACATCATTTATCCCGACAGTTAACCGATCCATCTCAAAAGAAGGCAAACGTTTGAAAGTTTGCGTTCTTGCTAAATGAGATTTTACAGTGAGGTGTGGATGATGTAACCCAGAGACAGTACACAGTGGGAAATGTAGTCCAGGGTAGGAGGGACACGTCTTCTCTGCCCGGCTGGAAGAAACCTGTGAGACAAAAAGATGACAATGAAACAAAGGGTGAAAAAGATATCGTGGTCCCATCATCTTCACAGCCTTTTTCCAGGAAAAGTAAATAAATAAATAAAATCCTCCCACACTTCTCTGACTCCTTCCTTCTTGGAGGGGGAAGCGGTAAAGTTCAAGATTATCATAATAATACAAGGTTTTCTATAGCATGGGTCCCTCAACTCAAAATCTGTCCCTGCGAGAAAACGACAAGTCATTAAACAAGGTGTGGGCTCATCAATATGCAGCAGATGAACTTTGAAAAACAGTGATTTGTGATTAAATAAGAAGCTGCCTTTAGTCTATAAGGTTAGCAGTGATGTATGTGGGAGCAGCGAAGGTCGGGATGCAAATTAAAACTCTCTACAGGATGCACTGCATTCAGGGCGGCCGACGACAAGGCGCAGACCAAGTGATAAGCAGCTTTTTGATCAAGACTGCGAGTCTCAAACAAGCTGCTGTGTAATGGCTTCTGAATGATGTTCATACCGATAAGCTAAATGTCTAAGAAACTGTGGTGCCCTTTTGGAAATTACAGGGATATTAACCGGGGTGTAGCAGAGATAAGGATGCAGGAAATAAGAAAGGATATTACAGGTGTAGATGTTACTAAATGGGGGGATAATTGGGAGATAAACTCTCATAAGTTCCAGTTAATTGAGTTCAAATTTCCTTTAAAGCATCTACCTTCTATTTTTGTTCTTAATTTAATATTTTACATGATAAAGTAGATTCTGAATGGCAAACTTAATTCATTTGTTAATGTAAAAAGTAGCTGATTAATTGATATATTAATTAACAATTACAACAATAAATACCCAGCTCCCCTTAAAAATACCATAGAAACATTTTTTTGCATACATTATTATTTCTATTTATGATAAAGTAATCTTATAATGATCAATACAGGGAGAAAAACATTTTTTTTCTATTTTGGTCTCATTTGGTTTAATTATTTTAAACTAAATTTGGAGTTGGCACCTTACCTTACAGCTTCACTCTGTCCTGCTGGGATCACTGTGCCTTAAACGGACCGAGAAACATCCAGGAGTAAATCAGCGCCTCATCCTCTGCAAACAAACAGACGTCTCCGCTCAGAGTCCAGCTGAGAAAAAGCAGCTTCTTAAAGAGTCCAGCTGTTTAGTCAGGACCTCCTGTCGGTGGAGCTTTGCAGCAGCAGCAGCAGCGGTGAGTCTGTGAATGTGTGTGTGTGCAGAGATGCAGAGGTGAGGTAGCACCGCTGGGGTCCCGGTGTTCCGGTTCTTCCTTTCTTTGTTTATGCAGCACCTGGAAGACTCCGGGAAAACCGATGCGTACACTACAGGAGCTGATCAGAGCCATCAGCATAAACACAGAAAGTTTCCGCTTAGCGTGTTTGTCAGCGGTCACAGAGCTGTGTCCGTGTACGGTAGCACTGTATATTACCGCTTTGTAGGCTGACACACTAAAGTTGATAATCATTTAATGGTAGATTCTAGCATTGTGTTTTTTAAATATGGAAGAAAAAAATCTTTCCAATCTTTAAGTAGAAATTTTGAAGTTTTTTCCCCCAGTGGGAGAAAAACGTATTTTCTAGTTTTCTTCCAATTCAAAGGGATTAAACAAATAAATACATTTAGAGTATCCCAAAAGTGCTCAAATGTAGTGACTCATCTAAAAACAAGAAACAGAGGAGGAAAAACTAATGCAGTAGCTGTCCACTTTATTAGGGAAATTTCCTCATGTGTAGTTTATGATGAAAAGCTGTAAGTTTGTAACTTATGCTCACTGATCACTTTAGTATAGCTGAAGGGTTAGCTCAGATTATTAGATATAGAGGGTTCAATCCCCACACTGGTCCAAAAAGTTACAATAAAAGACTTCATACTCTTCTCTTTTCTTGGTTAAATATTTGCAGTTTGTAAATCACACTCCCTGGCCACTTTATTAGGTACACCAGGGCCCACGAAGCTAGTAAGTTAGCTCTGTTGGCTAGGGCCTGATGCTAACAACACTGAGGTCATGGGTTCAAGCTCAGTACCAGCCAACAATGTCAGCATGTCTTCTTGTAAACTATACTCTCTGACCACTTCATTAGGTACACTAGGGGGCATGAAGCTAGCTGGTTAGCTCAGATGGTTAGATTGTGATGCTAAACACACCAAGGCCATGGGTTCTGTCCCCTTCCCTGCTAAAAGTTACAATGAAAGACTTACGGGAGCTTTTCTTGCTTGAGTTTGTAAGTTACAGTCACTGGCCACTTTTTTAGGTACACCTGCTGCCTTATAGCTAACTGGTTGGCTTAAATGGTTAGAGCATATTGCTAATAACACCAATACACATATCTTGATGCATGCTCAATCATCCAGGTAAGTAAATCCCCAAAAGTTGATTCTGTTCATCTGAAACTAGCACTCTGAAGGAAGAATAGGCCTATTGTTCCTTCAGTGGTGCTAGTTTCAGTCATTATGCAAATGTACTGTTTATAAGGTTGGGGAAACCTGCAGTCAGCTGAGACTGAAGAAGTCACTTGGATGAATGATGAAACATTTCTCCCACTGAAAACGCTACGTCCAGATGAACAGAATCAACTTTTGGGGACCAATACACATACTGGCCATAAGTTTATATAGAATGAAGTTTAGGCACTTGCAATCACAATGAAACAACTCAGTCCATCTAGATGTGGTCAAGACAACCTTTAAGAATCACAGTGAGCATCAGAATGAAGGTGATTTAAGGAGCAACGGTAAACCAAGGGATGCAGAAGACCATCTCAGCAGGAGCAGAACCAGTGCTGTCAGCTTAGGACAGGAAGCTCAGTTCACACAGGTTCACCAAATTGAAGAATAGAAGATTGGAAAACATGAAAGAATGGATGCGTGCTGTGAATTCTGAATTCATTTTGGGGGGGATTTATGCAGAGAAAACTTCTGAGAAACTGCATATCTACAAACTTTCTGCTTATCATTTGTGGCATTCACTCCACTAAATGATTGGCTGAGCTCCTGAAAATGATTTTTTGCGACTCCCCTATTGTATAAATCAGTCCACCTGCATTATCTCTTTATTTCCCGGCACCTAGTGATGTATCAAATTTAAATTTCAAGCTTGCTTGAACTTTTGAATGACAGCTAAACCTTTTCTTTGGGACATCTTCTCTACCTCTCTGATTTATATTTTAACCCCAGTCTGTATTTCTTTGATTATTAAAAAGAAACAACACTGCAATGAGCACGTTTGTAGCCCCAAAAGGCATGACAAACTAAATTAATGAGAGTTTTGTACTGTGGCATTGAAGTTGCCCACTTATTAGCCCACCTAAAGTATACTGAGCATCCATTTTAATCAAAAGGAACAATAAACTTTTTATTCTCTTTATGAGCATCCCGTTTAAAAGAGCCTGGAGGTCCCTGCGCCCTGTTTTGTTAACCCACTGCCACTCTATTGTCCCCGTGCTCTGTGTGTGACTGATTGCTTGCCCTGCATGCTGCTCTCTGTCATTCTTCATAAACATTGATTACAATTGTCCTGCCCCAATTGAGGACTTCAATGCTGTCAAACTGGCTGCGACAAAAGACCCTTTTAAAGGTATGGCGGACACGCAAAGACCGCCTGAATGCAGGCAGCGCTTTGCAAAGCATCTGTATGATTAAATGGCAGCCATGTGCAGAGTTCAGCCCCGTCAATTTTGCTGAAAGGCAGAATCATTGATTGTATTGACCAGTGAAGCATTTCAGCGTGCATGAGTTTGCTTTTACTGTGGCTGCATCCACAGCCCTCCCTAGGCACGCTGATAAATGCTGTAGCAGCTCAATGGCGGCTTTTTGTTTATTTATTTTTTTGCCTCTTAGGTGATCGGTGATAGATTTACTTCACATCCGCCGCCGTTTAAGGTTAGTGAAACTTGCCAAGGCATTTGTTTAACATCCTTACTCATCTTGTCAGGCTGCTGGCAAAATTCCTGCATGGTATCCCGTCTTAAATAAATTCAGTCCTCCTCAGGATCACAATGATATGGAGCCGGGCCAGTTAAAGTGTCGGATAAGCATTAGAGACAGAGTACTTCTGTCATACTTCACATTTGCTGTATCAGTGCTGAATTGCAACAGATGACATTATTTCCTCTGAACAAAGATACTGTTTTTGACACCTCCTGCCTGGCTTGTTACAGATGACATTGTGAAGTCACTCTCTGAAGGCAGCACCGTGCTGCCCTACAGTATATATTGACCTCTCCAAAGCCACACTCGGTACATTTGATAATGATTTCAGATTGCAGAGGCTATCTGACATTGGATTTTGCTCACTCTGCTTCCAGTTCCTTTCAATCACAGCATGTTTTAGCTCTGTGACCCTGTAACAGAGGACCAGGACAGACGAGACTCTGGCTCACTAAAGATTTGGAGCAACTTTGAGATCTGCATGTCATTGTTGTCCTCATTGCTTTGATAAAAAGTCTTTTGCATTAGAGAGAAGGTTGTCTATAAGCAGCTTACAGCATTGCTAAGTGAGAGCATGGACAGCCTCCAACGTTCATATCCTGAGCCAACACTGGGGCAGAGAACTTTTGGACGAGGCCAGTCGGGCAAACCTTTATTGAAACTTTATTAAGGGTAAATTAAGTGAGAAGAGCACAGAGAGACAGGCTGATGACGGCAGGATTAAAGTCCAGCTTTCAGAGGGTTTGGGGCTACTTTTGACCTCCTACTTTTTTCCAGCCACTCACCCGGATCATGACAGTGAAGCCCATTTCAGAAGTTTTATGTTAGCCTGCTTTATCTGTTCCAAAACCAGTTTTGATGTGTTTGGGATCATTGTCCTGTTGGAACACCCATCTGTGTCCAAGTTTCAACTATCTAGCTGTTTGATTGATTTGAGGTGAAGCTGAAGAATTTGGAGGTAGTCCTCCTTCTTCATTAGTCTATTCCCTTTATCCCCTTTTTCTTAGGTTTAAAAGCCTCACCTTTACTCATACTTCTTGCCATTGTGACTCAATACCTCAATCTGACCATAAAACCTTTCTCCAGAAGACATTTGGCTTGTTCTTGTGACTTCCCTCTTGGTCAATACCCTCTCTGGACAGTTATGCTGGTGTTCCAACAGTTTCCATTTCATGGCAGACTTGGGCCTTGGTGGCTCCTGGGTTGTTTCTGAATCTCTTAACCAGTTTCCTCTCATCTGAGGGTGACAGCTCTTCTTCCAGACCTTGGAAAAATAGTGACACTTCCAAATAAATTGTACTTAAGTATAATTGTTTGAAGTGATGATTGTGGAATCTGCAGCTGTTTAGAAATGGCTCCAAGAGACCATCCCGACTTGTGTAAATCTATAATTCTCCTTATTAGATCTTCACTTTCCGATTGTTCTGAGTATTGGTCAATCCAGTGAGTGTTGTCAAACAAATCCTTTTTATGCTGCAAAGAGAAGCTACCAGTTAGTTAATAAAGATCACTAGCAAGAAATTAACAGGCCATGTCAAGTTAAAAGTAAATGTAGAACCTCCAGAACCATGTTTTATTAGCTCTAAGTGAATGTATCTCTATATATTTGAGTCTTTATATATGCTTTTGACCCTGTGTGGATTAGAGAAAACCCAAAATAATATATGCGAGCCCAAGATGTATGATGTACAATCATTCCATGCTGGAAAAGAACAGTTTAAAGAAATCATGAAAAGGCCAAAAATACCATCACATTCATGCCCAAGATGAGTGAATCTAAACTTCTGATCAGAACTGCAAAGTTAACTATCAAAACTAAAAGCCCAACTCATATCCTGATCAAAATCCAACTTTAATCAAAAGACTGACCCTTAACCCTGAAACAAAACAATTTGAAGGGTTTGAAACGTGTGAAAAAATGAAAGCCAGCTGCAAAGTTATAACTTTTAAAACATGACTCGACTGTGGTGGTCTGAGACTCAGATCTGTTCAAAGATAGCTGGACATTTAATTTCATTTATCTTTTTGTCTCCGGTTTATTGTGACAAATGACTTTGGTCACTCACTTGCTTTTTCTGGATGAGCGGTTCTGGAGAAAATTGCAGCCCGCAATCTTCCCAGTCTGCGCAACCACAAATTGAATGGGAACAATCTCACACGTGCACACATTAAATGAGTTCATCTGCTGTTAAACTGTTTGTACACTGCATGTGGCACACTCAGAAGAAACCTGTGAACTGTAGAAACAAAAAATTGCCAGTGGATGCTCAAAAGGCATTTAGTGTGCTGGTGTTACATGTAATTTTGTACATTTAATTTGATTCTGTGATTAGACTGGAGAAATGTGATCCCTTCCAAATAACTGGGTCCAGCTCTCACCTGTGCATTAAATCTGGTCTTCTATATTTCATGAAATGAATATATAGAAGGGAGGTGCAACCTGCAGCGTACTTCTGTAAGTTCAGAGCAAAGAGACAAATAAAGGGAGCTATTTGAAACCGTGTAGCACTGGTATTTTGCTACCGTGTTATAAAGCCAAAACTCTGTACTCTAAAAAGATGAGGAACAATTACGATATTTTAAAAAGTGTCACCTTCCGACTGCTTTCTGGCAATTTCTTCACTTCCTTTTGTTTCACTTTTGTTTCATTGCTTCGGTGCTGACATATATAAATCACTATCCTTTCTCTCAAAAGTGTTCCCTGTAGATCTCCCTGAAAATTTTCCTGACGGTACAGCGCGACTGTCAGGTGTCAGGAGGTCCTAAGTCAGGCACACTGTCAGCAGCACAATAAAATCTGCAACACACTGCAAAGCTCTGCACTGGATCCTTGCCAGTGATTATAGCCTGCCCACTTCTAAATTTCTCAGGCAGCTTCTTGGCAATCACCCAAAAAATTTCAATCGGGCCTTAAGTCCAGCCATGAGCCCAAGAGCTATTATATTTTTCTCTAAAGCTGTGGTGTCGAAAGCATTAAACTTATATTTTACAGCATTGTCCTGTGCTTAGTTTTAAGCCTTTAGTGTTCCCACTCTGCCATGCAACATAAAATAGGACCAATTTTCTGTCATTTCGGATCTCTTCAGCCTGAAATCTTGGAAAAACTTTTTATAGAAGAGTCATACAAGAAATTAAAACTGACATCCTGATTTTATGTGCTTCCTGCAAACAAACTTCCTACATAATTTAGTTGCAATGGAGATCGCTGTATGATTTACTCCGATGGGGTGAGAAGCTCTCAGTCAGTTGTTTGGGAGCTGCCTGTGAACTGTCTGCAAGTCTGGTTGTTCAGCTTGCACTCTGAAAAAAGCAAATTGCAGGTTCAAAGGCAGCTAGCTCATATCAAGATGTTACATTGAAGGGAGTCTTTCACTGCAGTGTGAGGAAGGAATCTTTGGATCTTAGTCTGCTGCTGTCTAGAACAAATACTGTCCATACATGTGATATATTAATGAGAGAAAGGCTTTAAGGAAAATGTTTAGGAGAAGCTGTACATTAAAAGAGGTACTGATCAGATGGAGGTATGCCAATACCCTTAGAAAAAAAGGAAATGAATTGACTGTCAGTAAACTATGAGAAAAAATGTGAAGTACTTTAGTTGAAGCCACGTAGAAATTCAGATGTATGGTTTGCCAGATCCATCACATTTTAGTGCACTGGGTACCCCTCTAGCTAAATTTTCAACCACTTAATTGGCAGTGAAGCTGCACATGAGAGAAGATTTCCATCTAACATGTAATTGTTGTTGTTAAAGAGTATTTTAGAAGTGTTCTGGACATTACTCTATGTGTCCGATGATTAAATTTAAAGAAGTACACAGCAAAGGTTCCTGACAAAGGAGTGGTATTTGACCCATTTTCTTACTAGGGGTGGAGGGAAACACTTTGTAAAGGAAAACAAAGGCTGCATAGGAGATGCATGATCCTCATTTCAACATTTCAGAAAGAGATATGTCTGCTGCAGCATGAAATGTGAAATTACAGAAAGCACTGATGTAGAAATCATCCAGTTGCCAGGGAAAAAAGCAATGGCTCTAAAATAGTTGATGCGTTCTGTCTTCAGAGATGTTCTTCTGCATACCTGGGTTGTAACAAGTGGGTATTTACCATCTTATCAGCTTGAAGCAGTCTAGCCATTCTCCTCTGACCTCTGACATCAACAAGGCATTTTCACACATAGAACTGCTGCTCACTGGATATTTTCTCTTTTTTTAGATCATTCTCTGTAAACTCTAGAGATGGTTGTGTGGGAAAATCCCAGAAGATCAGCAGTTAGTTCATCTTGACCACGTCTACATGCCTAAATGCACTGAGTTACTGCTATGTGATTGGCTGATTACATATTTGCCTTAATAAGCAGTTGAACACCTAATAAGTGGCCAGTGAGTCTATATTAGCATTTTGTTGAGCAGATAACCAGAAAACATTGCTAAAATTTGCACAAAATTTTGATGGGAATCT
>VUQG01021326.1:0-16816 GCA_015106755.1 Etia nguti | reverse complement strand
CCATCTGGGCTTGAAGTGGTTGTTTTCTCAGTGCATTCCTGAGTTTCGGGTATGAAATGTTTAAGGTGATGTTCTCTTTCCCTTGTGTGTGTGTTTGTGTGTTTTGAGTGGAAAGTTATGTAACTGTTTGCTTGTTTGTGACTATAACTTTGTGTTATCTGTAGTCATGGGGGCTTAAATAGCTAAATACTTGTGATTTTGGTGGTGTTACTGTAACAAGTTTTTTTTATGTTTCAGGTTAGCATGCTTGTGGCGAGGCCATAAAATATCAAGTTGGAGGACATAGTTGTACTCTTGGTTGCCTTTTGTCATGGGATGTTTGCAGTAACAGTATCTTGTTGCACCATCTAATAGCTTAGAGAAAAAAAAGCTAGTGAATTGGGGAAAAGATTCACCTTTAAATTCATGAGCAGCTAGAGTGTTAAAAAAAAAAAGGTAATAAAAATAAATAGTTTTTATAGATTCTAATGTGATTGTATTAGATTTAGGCTACGTCTACATGTACACAGGTATTTTTGAAATGTCAAATGTTGTCAAGAATATTCCAAATCCTAGCAGTGTAGAAATGCTGGCCAAGCAGAAGTCTAGAAGCCTGGGTAAACAGGGTTTTATGCAGTACTTCCGAAAAGTTTTTGTGTTTTTCTGTAAAGGCAGGTAATTTTGTGGTGCTTTTCAAATGCCTTCATCATTTCAAATGTTAATAACCAAAAACAATATTTTGCCTGGTGTAGACTTCCAAGATAGGAATGAACAAAATGCGTACAGCTTGCATAAATTAAATTTTTTTTAAATTAAGTTTATTCAAAACCGACGTCGGCGTCGGGATTTAGGTTGTGAGAGCGTCTGTGTTGAATGGAGAAGTTCACTCTGACGCCTTTGTCTTTATAAATGGATGGACAGTAACTGCATGTGTATATGTAAGCGTGTAAAAACTGCAGATAGTCAAATTAACAGCAACAGTATTTGGTCTATATCCGCCATTGTAGAAATTAATCTCATTTAAACAATAACATGGCGCACAGCGTGATGTCAAAAAAGGCGCACACCTTTGACGTTGCGTGAGTAAATCTCAGTTTTCCTTGTCCACAGGTAAACGCAAAAACGGAGTTTTCGAAAATCTCCACCCTGGCAGGAGTTTTTAAAAATCTCAGTTTTCAGTGATCGAAAACGCCGTTTACGTGTGGACGAAAGGTGCAAACACATAGAAAAATCTGCGTTTTCAAAAATACCCATGTACGTGTGGACGTAGCCTTAGAATATAGCCACTGACAAAACATATTTTTTATATAGAGGCTGTGGTTGAGTTTTAATTGGTCATGCTTTGGTCATACTAACTTGAGTTCAGCTGAGTCTTTCTGTTAGCTAACTCTTTTAATCATCTTTTTTACTACTTATTTTATTGTTCTGGAAACATTTGCAAGTACCAAAAGTAATTGGGATAAGCATGAGCTAAATGTGGTCTAAAAATTATTCAGCTAAGCCCATATTAGTCAGAAGCAACAAACCCAATTAACAAATAGCATCAAGCAAAAGAGAAAGCATGCCATTTTGCCTGATTCAATCACTGTCATATATTAAAAGACTCCAGTTCTTTAGCAGTTATGAAGCTTCACATGTTCAGAGACAATATTCAGATTATATCAGATCTATACAAGCATATATACTGACACAAAGAGCATTTTCACACCTACAATGAACTTATTTACTCTGGTCTGAGTCAGTGGAAGAGGTTGTAAACTTGTAGCTTTTTCTCATGAATTGATTACTTTTTCCAAATAAAAAACTCCAGGCAAACCAAAATGTGTCACTACAAATCCTATGAGTAAGTTCTATAAGCCTATTGAATGCAGCAGGAGCAATAAAGCTAAATATAGGCCGGAGATGCTGTGTTGTGGACTATTGAATAACATGAAGAATTTAAATTCATTTTACCGATAATTACTACACTTTGTTTATTTGGCATGTCTGTTGCACTTTGTTTCATTATAGAATGCAAAAGCATACCCCCAACAGGAAGGTGTTAAGCTCAAACATGCACCGTACACCTGGGAGTGGAGTCAGATCGAGGTTCACGTTGGATTACGGTAAACTAACCATGCTGCAGTTTGTTTGAAACGACACCTAGACAACCCCCTCAGTACACATGGGGAACCTGACTGCAATTACCTTGTTCACATCTGCACAGATGAACCAACTACACATCAGTGTTGCTGGCTTCTACTGGCTTACCACACAGAGGGGTGGTGCCTCTCTTGAAGCTGTCAGTTGCTTTCAGGGCTAGTATTTTGCACCACTTGTTCATCAGTGGTTGATATACTCCACTATGACAATATCTTTTGGGTTGTATTGTCTTTTTGAGCCTCACCTTTGACCTTTCTATATCACTGTTATTGGCCCTTCTGGGAGCTAATTTCCAAAAGGCAGCACAAGAAATTTTACTCTGTTATGTTTTCACCAGAAAACATGTGCTTTATATGAAATTGTATTTTTATATGACAAATTGACATATACTTTTTTTCTAACATATATACTGAAAACTTTAGAGTTGTATGCACATGTGCAAGCATATTAATAATTGTTATGTAAAGCAACTACCAGTATAGTTGCTTTATATAGTAGAGATCTTTGCTGTCAGGTGTGCTTGGCTCACACTGCACTTAGCTGTCATTCTAGATCCATCACACCAATACACGAAAACAAAGCAAGAGGGAAAAAGTGACCCAGTGTACATGCTGATAGAAACGCATCACAAACGTATTTTAGAACAAGACAGACTGCAATATTTTTTGATCAAACATTTTTCCATTCTGTTTCGTCTTTTGTAAGAGGGGAAAATGTATACAAAGAAATGTGTAAACCACCATACAAGAAGACTGTCTGGCAGGGAGCACACAAATAAGGTCCTAAAACAGTTGTAAATGTCCTTTTGTGAGACATATACTTACAACCAACCAAAAAAAACCTATTCAGAAGTGTTTCAGATTGGCCCAAAGCACCAGAAAACATGCACCATGGTTTACTGAAGTACTTTTTTAAATTTGCATTTAGAAAAATTAAACACATAAACGGTTTCATCCTGGTATATCTGTTGTTACCTAACAAATATATGGCCAGCTCTATGGTACTATAGCATCTGTATTGTCAATGATATGTTATCTATAATATAATACAGTACTATGGAAACATCTCGCCCTTAATTTCTCCATATTTTGTAAGGAAAATGAGAAATACAGTAGATGCAGTGATTTATTGAAATGTGCAAATATACATAGAAAGACACTCAATAATGCAAAAACATAGTTTGTACAATTCTAATGAGCTTAGCAGTATATATGTGGGATGCTCACCAGTACTCTTCAACACACTGTGAACTCTCTCAGGCAAACCTTCTTGTCATTTCTTTAAGTAGTCTTCAAAAATAGTTCTCCAGGTCTTCTTAAGCACATAACTTTCAGATGCTGTTCAGCTGCTGTAGATATTTTTTAGGGCCAGCTGAACAAAAACATATGCATTCAGTGGAGGCTAGCACACTGATGTTATAGCATCACTATGTGAATCTTTACAACAAAATGTATTTTTAAAAGAATTATGCAGCTCTTCAGCTTGGGTTCCTGGAATCTTTGAAGTCTGCACATGGGAAGAGTAAATAAAACATCTTAAGTAGTAGACGAACTTGAATATCTTAATAAATTTTAAAAAACTGAGTATTGCTACAGCAGTACACACCCATTAAAAGGAAATAACAGTTTTCTGTGTTACAAAGTCTATAATAAGGTAGAGGCAAAATTAGTTTCAAAGATCAAAAGAAACAAAAAATGAGGGATAAAAGAGACTAAATGATAAAAAGACTTCATTCTTAAGGTCAAGTGAGTTCAGACATATTATAAATCAGAATTCATAAAGCTTTAAGTAAACTTGTATTATGGCTGACATCAGATTCAGTTCAAAACTCAAAGTCAGTGACTAAGACAAGTCTTCAGCATCACATATCAAAAACCAGACCAAATAGCATCCTATTTTATTCAACAGAATATTGGCAAATTTGGCTGCTTACTGCTGACCCCCCAAAATAGCCTCTCTATCTCTCAGTATGTCAGTCTACAGGTACATTTAGTCAAGTCTACAAGACCCCAGTGACCAGATAAACCATCTGATAAACAACTTAGATCACAATACAGCATCACTACTTAATTTGGATAGCATGCCTTCCATCCCTCTCAGTATTACATGAGTAGTAGGTGCTCCCAAAGCCAAACTGCCCTTTATACTACTACATTCATTGTCCTATCTTCTTATACTTTACCATGTTCCAATGTTCCTAACAGTACAGAACAACACTCGGTTGCAACAAATGAACTGGTGCATTCATCTAACCAGACGACATATCATAAGAGTATCGCATACAAATAAATGTTACTGGAAAAGACGTGGACATAGCTGTTGTCCCAATGGACTTAATTTGAATTCAACTATCACATACCACACATGTGAATAGTGAACAAGAAATGAGTACAAGCGGAGTGCTTACATGGTGAACTCACTCTGCAGTTCAGTTCTGTCTGAAAGACCTTTAACTTTTTTTTTTTTTTTGAGCAAACAGTATCATTAGGTCAGCACCTCTACCCCAATTATGGTGTATGTGATATCAGTGAACCCTTGTAGGACAACAAATACCTCAGTAAAGCTCTGCAATTTGTACCCAACACTTACATGACAACCACAAAAGACCAGTTTGTGCTATCAGGAGAAATCCAAGCTTTTTTCTCCCCTGTGATTTTTTTTCCTAGTGGGTACCTGAGTTGTACAAGCAGTGTTCTTTCACCTGGAGTAACCTCACACTCTCCTTTACGACTTTAGCCAGTGAGATGAATTCTGCTTGCAGACTGTAAATTTCACACTGTGACTCAGTATGGACAGAAAAGGAGTCGTAATTATTGTGGGGTGTTATTTCACTACTTAAACTGGCAGCAGACAACTTTTTATTCTTATTAAGATTCTTATCATTATTATCTTAATATGTGACGATCATTTAGATAAGTTCCCTATAAGCATTGCTTGCACTGTGTAATTTCTTCTACCACTGAGTATGAAATCTTCTAAGAAAATGAAAAATATTCCAATGTGCAACCAAAGCATGATGGGATGGGTTTTTTTTTCCACTGTAGTAATTTGTAGCTTTCTCCAAAAGGTCAAAATAGCCAATTGTGGAACAACTGGAGTGACTGTGGGGATTCTAGGCATCAAATGATTAAATTCCGGTTTACAGAGGAGGTGAAGAAAAATAAAAGCAGACAGTGTTCAAAAGCAACATTCAGTTGCCATTTTTCCTACTCGAACAGCTAGTAATAAAATCTGCCCACTCATTAGTTCAAAGGAACAAGAAGGTTTAGTTGTTTTAGAACAAAAGGTGATTGGGTACATAAAAAAGTAAGAACATACCACAAAACAGGCAATAAGGGTCAGTGTGGATTTGTAGTATTCACAATGTAAATACTCAATACATGAGTAAATTCTGTAAATGTATTTTATTTTAAGTGGTCCAAAGCATGTTTAATTTTGTATTTGACACTCTGAGAGGTATAAATATTTGCAATTTAACAATCTGAAAGGATATGAAAATTCCCACTCAATTATCCTTTAAGATAAAATGGAAGTGCATTAACAATGGTTTAGCCAGTATTGATACACATTGATGTGCCCTTAAGCGGGACAATTAACCCCAAACTGCTTTGGTCACTTGACATTAAAAGACTCTGCAGGGCAGGTCTCTGAGGTTCACGCTGGTATTTGAAGGGTCAATAAGGGCAGAGCTGAAAATAAAAATAGAAAAGCATGCATGGCTTGATAATAATCCCTGGATTAATAAATGTGGACAACACACACACACGCATACACACACACAGCTGTCCAGTACCACTAGAGCAGACCTCCTTAACCCCGAGCACTTATTAACACTGTACTGAGCAAGATCTGGAGAATGCATATCATCAATTCTAGTAACCCAGCCTTTGGCTCATGCAGCCAACACAAAATATGCTCTCATTAAAATTGTGTTCAGCGTTGGCTTCTCTGTGCTGTTGTTATGGAGAACTTAGGTCAGAGGAGAAACAGAAAAGTGAAAACAAAGAGCTACATTTTGAGACAAAACGATTCATTGTTCAGTTTATTCATATGAGGCGCAGGCTTTTTTAAAAATCAGTTTATCTGCACAAGACTTTGAAATCTGAAACAACACAAATATCACAAAAGAAATACAATTAAATCAACGTTAAATGAGGCATACCACATGTTCTAACGATATATTGCCGTCACCTGAATAAACGACGACAACAAAAATGCAACTCATGACACACAATGACATTAGAAGCAGCTCTCATGTACATAAGTTTTTGTTCAGACGTTTATATCTCATTGCATAACATTTCAGAATTTCAGTATTCATCTTCTGCATTGTTAAAACCCCAAAAAGTTGTGTTTACTCACTCTCTTCTCGCACCAACATCTTGTTGACTCACAGCAGGATCGTGCATTCTCTTGCCCTCTCACAGTGCTTTTAATGATTGTTTTTGTCAATAGGCTTGTTTTCTTCTTCTTTTTATTAAATCTGAAATTGTTATTTCCTCAATATTGTCTTATAAAATTGGTGTATTTAAGGGCATTGTATTAAAGTCTGAACTTCCTGTAGTGTGACAAGATTTGCAGCTATACATGAAACTTGTTATTGCAGTGTTATTTAATGTAATATTAGTGTACTGACTGAAGAATTTACATCAATTTAAAACACTGCATAACAAGTTAAATTAAAATTTTCTTTAAAATTACTTTGAAAGACAACTTTGAATCCAATTTGAGACCTATTTACATCCATTTTTTTAGTCTCAATTTTCTGCATAAAATAACTGTCATCTAAGCATTTTCAGCTGTCTCTAATTTTATTTTTGTGGTGTTGATTACAAAATTTGAGCTTGATAGAAATGAAAAGACCTGATGATTATAATCCACAGATGATGGCCTGTACTACAATTACTCATCTAATGAAATGTTCTTCCTTTTAGTCTGCATATTAAGAGTGATTAACATGGACACTTGTTCACAGTCAAAATGCTTCCAAGAGAAATGAAGTCAAACCTTACTAATTTGGGGTCAGTGATGGTGATACAGTACTTGTTCACTTCTAAGATCAAAATATCTTCACTGAAGCCAGAAATGACCAAAACACATTTTCATTGCTAAGTTTTGGTAAAAATTGGCCAAATGGGAGCTTTTTAAGATGACAGTCTTTCTAAAATGTTCATCTAATGTTGATTTTAAAATATGACTTCTCTGCATTGGAATTTTATGAGAAATGCAACTGTGAAATTTCAAATATTATAACATTATCTCTACGTTACTTTTTGGACCTCTACTAGTAGCAGGAAGTCAAGTCAAAGCACATTAAATTATCCCACTAGTAATATATTTCGTACTCTTTTACAATATGCTGTTGAAAGTACCCTGACTCAAAGGACCTTCACCACTGAAGTGCATATAACATTTGCATTTCCTCTGTTGGTGCTCTGCATTATCAAATAATCAAATAGGTTTGGTTGTGGAGGTATTCACAGACAGCCCTGTAGCCAAGTAATGAAACCGACATATTTGCATGTAGGAATATTCTTGTCTAATTGACAAAATTACCAACACTGATCCACATCTCAACATCCCACCTGGAAACAGCATAAATTCATTACATGGGTGTAGCTGAATAGTCCAAAAAATAACCTTTTTTCCCTAATCAAGGTTCCTTCAACTCAATGGCAAACATCATGAGGTCAAGGCTAGGTGTGAGTTATAACTTATAATTTCTTTCTACACTTACACTAGACTCCTTAACAACATGAGGGTACATGTAAGTTGTGGTGGTGAAACTTCAGTGCCTAGAAGACTCACTACAAAGTGCACGTCTTACCTCACCCCATGTGTTCCTACCTTGATGTGTCATATAACAAGAACCATGGAGAAAAATATCACATCAGTAAGAGCTATTTTATTTTTTCATGTAATCCGAAGAAAAAGGAACATATATCAGTCTTCCTTTTCATTTATTTTCTTATTGGACAGATGATTCAGTGTAACTTCTTTCCTCCTTTTTGTTAAGGCGTTTTGCAACCAAATAAAATTCTCTCCATCCATCACTTCCAAGGTTGAAGGTTAGGGTTGGAGGGCTGGAGCCTCTTCAAGCATAACAATAACTGTAATTAATAATAAGCAACATCTACGTCAGAATTTCCTACAAGGGTGAGTTTTGCAGCTTCTTCTTTCAACTTGCTGAATTGCAGTTATGGGCTGCGCTCTGTGACATCTTACACTAAGAAACTCTTGTTATGAAGAGCATCTTTGAAGAAAAGTTAGGAGCATGGTTTGTTTGGTTTGCAACTGATGGAACAGCAGCTGTAATGGGCCTGCTGAGAGTAGCAACCACACCCCTGAATCACAAGATCTACCATAAACTGAATGGTTAATTTACTTTAAGGTTGATTCCAAGTATAATGACATCAAAATATAAACTAAAATTTATCTGGGCTCTCTCTTAGAGATATGATGAGGAACTCAGACATTCGAGAGAAACTTAGTTAGAGGCACTGCTCTTCTACATCGAAAGGATGAGGTGGTTTGACGATTTGATTAGGATGCCTCCTGAATGCCTCCGAGGTGAGGCGTGTTCTTCTGGAGCAGATCCAAGTCACAGGGTTGGGAATGACTCAGTGACCCTTCCCCACCTTCCTGATGAGCTGGAAGGGAGAGGTGGCTGGGGGGAATGGAAGTCTGGACTTCTTTGCTTAGATTGCTGCCTCTGGGACCTAGATCTGGATCGTAGAAAATGGATAGGTGGCACTTATCAGTAAGAAAGGTAAAGTTCATGGTAATTTTAATTAGTTTTCTGAACTGTTCTACTTCCAGGTTGGAACGATTGTACAGCACACATCCTTAATGACTTAAAAAAAACAAAAAAAACAAGTATTGGGAGCACAGGTTTGAACATATCTTTTCTCTAATCTACACAGGATCAAAATGATACATATAGACTCTGATATATTCACACACTAAAATCTTTTAATAAAAGGTGCTGAAGATTCTGCAATGTCTTTTGAC
Organism: Etia nguti; assembly: GCA_015106755.1. NCBI lineage: Eukaryota > Metazoa > Chordata > Actinopteri > Cichliformes > Cichlidae > Etia > Etia nguti. Next base: position 7,684 of record VUQG01021326.1, on the reverse strand, counting down.
TTGACAAGGCAAAAACCTATTAACTTCTCATTAGTGATCATGACTGACTACAACTGGTAGTTTCTATTTGCGGGATAAAAAGGACTTGTTTGACAAGCACTCACTGGACTGAAGAATACTCAGAACAATGGAAAAGTCCAAGTAAAGTTCTAAGTAAAGCTATAAGAAGTAGAATTGTAGATTAAACAAGTTGGAAACGTCTCTTGGAGCCAAAGTTTACAAGTTGAAACAATTGTATGGAGCCATTGGGCACCAACAAAGGTCAGGCTATGACCTAGAAACTGCTAGAACATCAGCATGACTGTCCACAGTGAAATGAGTTTTACATCCCCATTGATCGAAAGGGTGCCAACCAAGAAAGAAGCTCATACTCCAAAATCAGCACCTTCAAGCTCGAATGAAATTTAGGATTGTCCATAAGGGCAGCTACAAAGGTTTTTGGAGGAAAGTTTTGTGTTCAGACGAGACAAAGGTTGAGCTATGTGGGAATAATGACAAGAGGTAAGTTCAGAGGAGTAAAAGTGTGGCTGTGGCGAACGCAGCTGGAGAAGATCATCAGTTCATGCCTCCCCTATTTGAGCAGCATACCAGGACCTAGAAAGGGGTGAGGAGCTGAAAACAGACGGTTGTGAGTGAGCAGGCACCTTCCCAGTGAGAGACAGCTGGCAATAACAGCCGGGAAAGCCTAAATTGTTAAAAAACAAAAAAGCACTACAAAACCTAAAAAGCTAAGTGTGCATGGGTGTTGTGCTGGTCAGAACCAACACCGTCTGGTGTTACATAGGCTTTCAAACCTAAGAACGCTGTACCAGCTATCAGGCACAGTGGTGGTAGCATCATGCTCATCATGAGTCTGTTGCTGCCAGTTATTGCACAAAGTGGATGGAATAATAAAGGATCATTACCTCAACTTCAATTGGGACACAATTGGATGTTCCAACATTTGTGTTTCAAGCACACATCAAAACTGGTTTGTAAATGGATAAAGCATCATGGATAAAGCAGGCTAATATTGATAATGACAAACCCTCCTGATAATTTGTGGACTACACTTAAAAGTGAGGAAACCAAACCAGACTTATGTACCCAATTAGTTTTTAAAATTCCTTAAAATATATGCTGTAGAATCATTCCACCCTGAAAAAAGAGCAAATTCAAAGAAATCCTTAAAAGCCCCAAATTACGATGATAAGTGTAAGAAAACTTCTGAGTGCAACTGCTGTTGGTTCTTTGGAGGATTGAAAAACAAGCACGTCTGTGTGCATGATGTGATTAAATACCTATGCAAATGGACAAAAATGCACTACCCTGAAGCCTCTTCAGAAACTGCTTAAAGGCATAATATAAAGCACTGTATAAATGTGTGTGAAAGTGCCTTGTAGTAAAAAGTAGTCAGCTACAGTAGATGTGTGTATCAGTCCATTTATAGTACCATTTAGCTTCATAATCAATTAACTTTTAACACCTGTTCAAATTCTAATTGTGTTCTAGTCCCTGCTTGCTGCTAGTTTTTGTTTGTTTGTTTTTTGCTTGTCTTTTTTGGGCTTGTTTTTCTATTTTTCCTCGCTCTCCCTCTCTGCACTCTGGGTTGTGTGTTTGTGTGGGCAGTTTTCCCTGTACCCTGGGAGGCTAACCCTAATCTTTCTTTTACCAGTTCTCTGGCTGGCACACCTGCTCCTGATCAATCACCTTCATTAGTTAATGATCAGCTCATCCACCCACTCTTTGCCAGATTGTTATAGCAACTTAAGTGTTTGCACATTTAGACTTTCTCATTTTCCTTGGTGTATGTTTAGTGTTTCTGTCCTTGGATCTTCTTGTTTAACTTGCCACTCACCTCACCTTTTGAGACCCTGTGGACACTCACCTGCCTCCCTACAATATTAACTGCTTGTGACCAAACCAGGCACCTGCATAAATGAGCTGACAGATGACTTCCTCTCCTTGCATGAGTGTTTGAACTATGTGTTTGAATTATGTAAGAACAGGAGGTAGATGCATAATCAAAACTCTGAAGGCATGCAATACATTTTATTCAAAAAGACTAATGCGCATACACATGCATATGTATGCATGCATGTCACACACTCAGACAACTACTGAAGCCTTGGCACTTGGACTGAAGATAAAGGATATTTATGGACATGGAAAGTGTAATGGAAATGGTTTTGCAATTTATGGCACGTTATGACTAAAAAATATTTAAATATAATGTATTTCTCATCAAAGCTTCTTCCAAGTAATCCCCATGACATTCCACTTGGGACTGATAATAATACCAATATTATTATTACTAATCACTGACTTTCACCATCACATTGCATGGAGAAAATATGCACAAAAATAAAAAAATTAGATGACATAAACCATCACTGCAATAGCTTAGAGAAATCTGCTCTGTGTTATATGTTATACACAGGCCTTAGTTTGGCTGTACTTTTTAATATTAACAATCAAGCACTGATCTTGTTCACTTACAGACTATGTTTCTGCATATTTGTTCTTCCCCTCAGACTGCATGATTTTGTTCACTTCGTACAGAAAACAGTATTCTTTGGGTTTGAAAATCTTTGAAAACTTCATGCACTTTTGCACAGATAGCAGGTTGATTGTCTAGCAGGTCTTCACAGGAGTTATGATATATATATATATATATGCATCATTTCTGAGTGGCATTTTATTTATTTATTTTTTTAATTTGCAACCCAGTCAACTAAGTCATGCTCCAGAAATAATCTTTTTTCCCCCTAATACTTTGATCCATCATGGGTTTATAAGCTCTGTAGTCTTATTTTGACTTCAAACAGAAAAGGAAAGGAAGTCAAGTTAGATGAGAGGAGAAGAAATCCATAGTGAAGCTTGATTCATGCTTCTCAACATTAAACCCATCCTGTTTGCAACATTGTGTTTGAGAAGTAAGTACTCTTATGTGCCTTCTTTTTGCTACCGATGCATCTGAAACTACATCTATTTGTTTCCATGCTGAAGAAAAACTGTATGCTTTTCTTTCTTTATAAAAAGGGAGACGTTGCAGAATGATTTTCTGTCAGTCAGTTTCACCATTTTTTTTTTTTTTTTTGACAAATTCTAATATCTGTTATTTGTTATTCCCGTGTTTGACACAGTCTTCCAGGCTGGAACAATTAACCACAGAAAAAAATAAATCTGAGAAGGCCATAGATTAACAACAATTATGTTTCAGCAGGCACAGATTCAAAAAGGAACACTTTTGCATGGGTTGTCAACTCAACTAAATCATGTAAAATCATAATTAGTATCAGTGTCATCACCTATCAAACTTAAAATCCAAAACAAGCCACAGAGCTAAACTAAACACAGTCTTATAAACAACTTTGCATCAATATCACTCTTATTTGCATTCCAAAGTTATCAAGTTTTTTTTTAGCATCTTTCTTTTTCCAGGATACTGACATCTGAGGCAGCAACATATGCAAGAGTTGACATGACTGACATCGTCACATGCTGACAGAAACAGCATGTGATGATGTGAAATCCTCACATGACTTGTTTGGCCCTCCCATCCCACCTTTCTAAAGAGATGCACTGGAAGTTTTTATTCCTCCACCTTTGTGCTTGGAATCAAGCTAACCTTTCCTCAAAATACTTTTAACCCTCTTCTAGAAAATGCATATTGTATAATCTATGAGCTCCTAAGTTTACATGCACCTACTTGGCAGTTCTTTTCAAGCAGTAAAAACCAAGATAAGAGCTAAGACCCAAGGAGAAGGACAGCATAATCCTATCTATTGATCTGCTTTAAAACAAAATTGAAGTAGCAGATCTCAAGATGACTGATCTATGTATGTGGCATGACTACAGAGTTTTAAGGCTTTGTTTTTATCTGTTGTCGGTGGAAGTTCAGTATTCTGATAAGTTTTCGATTTCTTTTGGATTCTCGAGGGTAAACTGGAGATTTTATTTGTGTGTGTGTGTGTGTATGTGTGGAGTGAAACCCTGTAAATGTTGGTGTGGATGCTAATTTGCAAACTCAGCAGAAAGAAACAAAAGAGTGGGGTGGGGGAACAAAGGTGGAGATTGGCTTTAGGCAATGTTATAGTTTATATGGCCAGTGAAGTCCAGCTGCATTGCAGTGTGTCTGTGGGAGCTTGAGTGTAAGTGCAATATTTTAGCACCACACAGAGTTAAAACAGCCTTGCAAGAGAAACAAAACTAAATTTGTCTGTGATTTTCTATCGCTGTTTTAACTCCAATATTAGAAACTGGCTAATTGCAGCTTACGTGCCTGCTCAGGTCCTCAACTTTTCATTGAGTTGGCTGCCTTTGTATTAAAATGATTAAAAAAAAACCAACTAAATTATATAAAACTAAATTACATATAATCTGTTCATCCCACATGCTGACATGTTAACTCAACAGAATAGAAAAGCATCTGTCCTTTTAGCACCACATCTCTGCTCAGCTCCTGCTTTCACTTAAAAGGCCTGTAACTGGCATTTAGTCAGCAAATTCAAAAAAGGGTCAAAATGTATTTAACTGTTGGTCTTTTCAAAGTTACTTAGTACCAATGTGTAACATCTGGTGTCGGTTCACAATAATCTGCACTTGACAGAAGACTGAAGTTCTAAAAAGAGATCGCTCGACTATGAGGACTCAGAAATCATCCGACTTGACACCGCCTCATAACCCAAAGTCATGTGACAAAGAAGGTGCGTCCTCTTTGCGTCCTTAACAATAATTAAAAAAAAAAACTATTCCTCACCAGGATCTAAGATAAAAACAAAAATACAAGCAAACAAAATCCCAGATGAACAACAGCACATCACATATTATTACTGTGATTATTTATTTATTAATAAACGCTAAACCAAAAATGCAGAAGCAGTGTGAAAAAACAAACACATCCAGTGATTAATTAAGTTGTAGATCCACCCAAATGAGCAGTCACACGGAGAAATTTTGCCCTACTCTTCTTTACACTGTTGCAGTTCGTTAAGATTTACAGGTATTCGTTCATGCACAACTTTCTTAAAGTCCTGTCCCGGCATTTCAATCACATTGAGGTCTGGACTTTGATCACTGTCCTGCTGCATGAGCCAATTTTGACCAGGTTTTAGCTGTGAGATAGATGGCCTCACATTTGACTCTAGAATATTAACAGAGGAGTTCACGGTCAACTCATTGACCGGAAGGCGTTCAGGTTCTGTGGATGCAAAACAAACCCAAATCTCCCTCTACCACCGTGGTTGACGTTTGGCAATAACTGTGCTAATATACTGAATTTGGTCAAAGGACATTGCTCCAGATATCTTTTAATTTGTTCATATGCAACTTTGCCGAACTTTCCCATCTGCCATGTTCTTTTTAGAAATGAGACGCTTTCTCCTGGCAACCCTTCCAAACAAGCTATACTTATTCAGTCTTTTTTTAATTCTACTGTCATGAACTTTAACATTTAACATGCTAACAGAGGCCTTCTGCATGTTGTTTTGTTTTTTAACTACATAGTGACACAGTATAGTTGTTTATCTCTGATTACATTTACCCAACTTTAAGTTCTGCTAACAACAAGGTTATATTTTATCACATTATACATACTTTTACATGTCTTTAATAAACAGATATTTTTCACTTTCCCTTTCCTTACACAACAATAGAAATCATATTTGAACAAACTGAACAGCCCTAGTGTACTGTAGTTGAAAAAAAAAAAGTGCAGTGGAGCTTTAAAAACAATGCCATCAAGGGTGTGTTTGGTATGTCATTCAAATTTCATTGCTGTTCAAGGCACATGTCAACACATCAAACATCTCAGATGAGGTTTGTGCAGTGTTCAGGTATGGTGCTGAATGCCTCTGTGACAAGCTCCCTGACAGCAGAGTGATTATTCCAATCACGCCCGGCCTGTAATCAATGACAGAAGGTCACACACACGGCTGAAACACACACATTCACAGACAGATTGATACACAGCACGTCCATCCATACACATGCATCAAGAGCCGTGTAGTGCGTCACACCATCAGTCACACACATACATTCTGATGCAAAACAGATACAAAACAACACACAAAAACTCACACACATTGTTCGATCGATACATTAGGTCATAGCCTCAGAGATAAACCATATGGAACATCAATAGGCTCATCAATCACACAATCAGAGAAAATGGCAGGGTCACTCAGGGTATGTGTGTGTATTTGAGAAAAAAAAACAGTTTTTCTCTTGTGTGTGTTGCACTGTATTGAATGTCAGTTCATATTTAAATGTTATAAAATAAAACTCTACACAGCAGCTGAATCTATGTGCTAATCCCAATAAAACTCTGTGCCATTTAAGGCGTGTAATTGTGTGGCTGCCCTTGATTGTCTTGTGTGAGTTGCATCGGCATGTAGGCCCATATTTAAAACTTATGAATAGTTATCAGATATTGACTATTTGTCTAAGTTGGGGTTCTTGCATACACCTGCAGCTGCTTTCTGATTGTGTGTTTATTTGTTCACAGGTCAGGTATCGGAACTTAATTATTATTTCGACCACTGAAGTAAAGGACCTGTCAAAGTATTTAAACTCTGCAGTTATAATACAGAAGAGTGGTGGGATATCTTTTGCTTGTGATTTCAGAGGTTACTGGTGGAATTCTGAGAAGCAAACAAATCTTTCAAATCAATAAATTGAGGTGTAAAGATATCATTGGCAGGTACCAAAATATATATTCCTTTTTGATCCATCCTTTACATTTCGAAGTGTTCTGTGATGGAGAATGAGTCATAACCAAACTTTGAGAAAAGAAAAAAAGTTTATTCAAATTGAAAGTTTATCTTCAGATCACCTTTTAGTTTCCAGTGTAACTATTTAATTAGGGATGCACCGATTGCTATTTTCTTCACAGATTCTAGATTTTCTGTGACTTGACACTACCATTTTTTTTCCAATTCTAACTTTCTTTCTAAGAAGTAAAATTGGCAGGATATACAAACAAAAATCAACTTTTCTTTAATGCAAAATTTCATGTAATAAATAAAGAAAATAAAGAAAATGTATAAATTCCAGCAGGGTTACAGGAGCTTCTTTTAAAGAATTCTGAAACATCCAGCTGACATATTTTGCCTTTCTAAACAAAAGTAAGATCAACAGATGTATATAACAAAACAGCTATGAGGTACTTACATAATTGTCCAGTATGTTTATAGCTTCACAAGATAATAGGACTTTTTACTTGTCTCTATAAGTTCAAGTTTTGACTGTTTTGTTCTTTTCACCACTCGTACTAAGGCTCGTACTGAGGCTGCTAGTTTGTGTTTGGCATTGAGCTCTGACTAGTTTTTTTGCTTCAGCTGCTTTGCCTTTATTAGCTTCTTCAAACTGGGCATGTTTAGCTGGGTGTTGGTAATTTAAGTTTCTTATTAGATTTGTTGTTATGAATCTTTTTGTGGTTGTTGCCCTACGGTTTATTTTGTGTCTTCCACACAAACAGTGAAGAACACACTTACAGTGACAGCCACAAGCTAACTGGCTGTGATTCAGATAAAACTGAGGTTACTGTACTACTTGTAAATCTTAGAAATGTGGTATCTAACCAGATGCTTACTAGGGATGGCAATCCTTGGCCTTCAGTAACACTGTGAGGAATCTCAGAGTTGTTCTTGACCAGGATGTGTACTTCAGTGCGCATAATAAAATACCTAGGACTGCTTTCTTC
>VUQG01021325.1:0-17832 GCA_015106755.1 Etia nguti | reverse complement strand
GCACATCAGTGGTAAAAGGCTGTCTGACTTCCACAGGTTTAACTAATAAGACAGAAATGAAAGTGGACAGAGATCAAACCAGCTGCGGTCCTCACGACGCAGACTCTTATTCACAAAGTCATCATCACTCTGATCTTAACAGCATTTTCACAGTCTGCTTCTCTCCAGAGGGTTCCACTCACCAGAGGAGACAAACAAATAATAACACACATGTGTAGGCTTTGTCACATGCAAATCAGTAATCCTTAACTTTTGTTTTTATATTAAATTCACCATTTGGTCACAGGAATGATATAGGGTATTGATTATATTTCTTGCATATTCTTCTTTTATTGGAAATTTTAAGAAGTATGACAAGTTTTCTCCAGTGCTGGGCTTTCTCAGCAGGGTACCACTCAGACATTGTCTGTTCTCTGAGACGAGGGTGCACTTGCTTACCTCTACTTCTTGAGTTTAGTGAGCTGGAAGGAGCTAATTTCATTGACTTTCACCTCCTTTTCTTTTCTCTCCCTTGTACACCACAGTCCCCTGACAGTAAGACTTTTCTGGTCAGTGAGTGTATTGACAGGCAGTCAGTTAGCACTTGACATGTCAATGTCCAGTCCAGTCTTGGTCTTATTAAGATTCTGGGTGTTTGTGTATATTTCTCATTGGCAGAACTGATTTATCTGACAGCAGTCTGGGAGATTATGGCAGATTTAACCCCGGTGCAAAGTATCTGTACCCAGGAATAAACTTAGTTTGGGTAAGGTCACCAGGCCGAGGTCATTATTTACATCGCGACACTGGGATGGCACAGTCACTGATGTTTCAACATTTTTAAAAAATGATTTTGCATTGTTTGAACAAAAAATGTTTGCTACAATGATATTAATTATTTGATGTAGGTGTATAAATGAGTATATGCATACCTTCCAGCCCCACCAACCCTAAGTTAACAATCCAAGATGGCGGCAGGAAACATATACAGTATTAAAACGGCACAGTGTTTTTAAGTGTTTTTAAGTTAAAAAAAACAAACCCCTAAACATCAGCAGTTATTCTGTGTTGTTAGTTGTACATGAATGGCTCTGCTTTGCTAAGAATCAAACCAATCCTGTTTTTTCTCACTTTTCCAACATTATTATTGGATTGCACTAATTTAGGAGCTACATGACTCTCGAGTTCCAACATCCGAACCTGGAATGTGGCAGAAAGCCTTTCTCCAGAAAGCCTCATCTTTTCAAGCTGTTTAAGCACCTCCCTATGTATAATCTGGGAATAGCTGAAGTTCTGCACCATATTAACACCGAAATGGTGGTAAAAGCCATAATGACAGTGACTTACCGCCGACGTATATCTGCTATGTGGGTAGTGGTAGGTGCTATGTAGTGGGAAGAGGTTGTTTCTCCTTTGCTTAGAACTGCTTTGCCAAGGTTCCAACTCTCTATGCTACAACAAACACAGAGCAGCGTTAATTTAGCTTTCTCATCAGCAAATCATCAAGCAATGTCACCTACCTCTGCTTTTTCTCTGTCTGCACAATCCAACTAAGGAGGTATTAGTCAGCACGGACATTGTTTTCTCGTTGAAAGGACTGACGTAATGTACTGTTGCTTTAATGACTTCTTAGTGCTGTCTATACAATGTTTATAAGCCACACACTGATCTTCCCACCCAAATCTTGAATCCCACCCACATCATGGTCTAATGTATGCTTTAAAACACAACAAGAATTCATATATCCTACTGTTTGCATCCATGGTAATACTCTTTAAATACTAAGTCAACAAATAAAGAAATATTACACCTAATCTAGCAACCCTTGCTGGATGCTTGCCCTGGTCAGGATTTAAACCCCAAAGAGTTCTGCTCCCAGTACACCTTCCAGCCACACTACCCACGTGCCCCTAAATAATCTCCAAACAACCCAATGCTTCCTGAGTGGAGTCGCTCAGAGACAGGATACGTCACTGCGCTGTATTAATGGAGCATATTTTACTGACTACGTTCCTCAGTAATGCCAACATCACAGCGATGGAAGGTCCTGTCTGGGTAACTTGGCAACGGTGGCCACGACAACCTCACACAGTTAATAAATTTGAGAGGTGCATCACCTGCTAAAATAACACAAACCATGGCTTAGACGAGCAGATGTGACACTGCTTTTGGCGCTTACAAAGGTGAGAACAGGGGTCATTATGGGCCCTTTAGTTAGCGATGACTGTGGCCACCCTTGGCCATTCTCTCAGTAAACCCTTGGGCACAGAAATACAAGGTTTCAATTTATAAATTCAACCCGCCATGAACTCCCTATGATTGAATTTGGCTAAATTTCTGCAATCATGCAACGGATTTCTTTCCTTAGTTATGTATATGCTTAGTTATATATATAATTCAGTTTCTGTAGTTCTTTTAAATTATTATTATGACTATTTTACAATTGTAATATGAGCTGGGATTTATTTTCCTGAAGTCTTATCTGCTGGGTCATCACTGTTTGGCTTGACACAGATGGAGAGTAGTTTGTGTTGTCTACATGTGTTGTCGACAGGCGATCAAAAGTGTCAGGGCAGCACGTTTGTCAGTATGTTTTCGCTCCTATCAGTGTCAGGTGCATGCATATATTCTTGAGAGATCCATATTAGTCTTGCAAAACATGAATATAAACATGACTCCGAAAACCACCTCACACAAGAGTCTTTTCAGCACACACAGACTGACGTTTCCTCCCGCTTTTCTCGTTCACCCGCTAAGGAGGCGTTGATGGGTGCGTGGCGCCCTGTTTCAGGAGCGTTGGCTAAGTTTACTTCCCACCACGAGTCTCCTGAGCCACAGGAAATGAGGCTCTGCCTGCCCTTCTGGGCCCCCACCCCTCACACCCACCCCCCGAAGCGTGGTACAGGAGTGCCATGTGGGAGTCCCTGTCCCGCCAACACTTAAGAAATAAATCAGACACACTGTTGACAGGTGCTTACAGTGAACCAGGAGGATGGGGAATTACATGAAAAGAGTGGTATTCATGACATGATATTTTCGTGGCTGGAGGAAAAAAAATGATTTGGAGGAGGGGATTTTTTTTTTCCGAAGGAAGTACAGTTTTCAGTTTAAACACACTCGGATTGAGTGAGAAATTCCCCCATGAATTAAATATTTGGAAAGTGTCATCGCTAGTTGTTGATAAAAGGCAATCCTATGCTGCATCACGGAGCAATGTAGATGACACACTGAGAAGCATTCTTGTTTTTGTCAGATGCACAGAAAGCTTCTCAGAGAATAACAGCCCATCTCCCCTCCCCTATACACATGTCTACATGTCTTCCTCCCTGACTCAGATATTCCATATTTAATGGAAAGGCTATAGACAGGCTGGTGTGAAGCTAAGGTTGGAATTAGTAAAGCTTTAACACCGATACCTTTGGGACTTGGGCCTTAATCAGGTGGCTGAGGTGGCAGAGCCCAGGGCAGGAGTAGAATTATGACTATTATGGCATGTTAGCACATGTCTGAGGGTGGAGTGGCCAGACAGATGAGTTCATTGGTGGCAGGATTAGCTAGCTCCCATGCTGATTAGCAGCTAACTATCGAGCAGGCCTCGCTATGTCCTTTTTCACAGTGTCCTCTTGGTAACAGCAACAGATCAGAAGAACCTAGCAACAAATATGTGCGTAATTATTTCAAAGGCACTCAGTGAGTCATTAGTAAATGGTGTATTATTGCTGTTTGGTATATGGCAAGCTTTTTTGAATATATTTTTGATGCTTTTTCATGAGCTAATAACTTTCTGGTTTCATGACTTTGCAGAATTGAGTTCTTATATATAATTATTCAGCTACAACACTTTATTATTTTATATATGATTACACCATAGCCTTTATGGCATTTATTTACAACCCCTGTTCTGGATGAATTTTACCTCCTCTCTGCCACTGTCACCGTGAGACAGAAGAGAGTGTCATAAGCTCTGAGAAACATTTTTGCAATGGCATTTTGGCGATCATTACAGAAGATCGTTTTAAGAGAAACAAAGTCCTTTTTTCACTCGCAGTTCAGAGAGAGCACTAGCAAAGACGAAATGAAGCTCACAGCCGTTAAGTGCGCAGGAGCATGTCGAGCTGCCCTTGCAGGGTCACAATTAAAAATGCCCTTTCAACTATTGGATGTTGACTTTGGAATGGGACATTAACATTAAAAAGCATAATGCGAAGCAAATAACCTTTTGAGGGGGAGACTCTTCAACGTTGAGCTTCTCACTTGTCTTCCAACATGTGTGTGAAGACATTTCACGCTTTCTGACAGTGTATGACCCTGCATTGTCAGAGAAAAATGCACTGTAAGCTGCTAGGCATGTCAAGCCACAGTATGGGGTCTCTACTTGTGCTATAATCCCAGCCATGGCCTTTTAACCCTCTATGGCTCGCCATTCTCTCCACTGCTCTCTCCTCTCTCTGCACCTGACAGTAGAACACGGAAAAACAAATAGAGACCTTGAAAACCATAAGGCACTGCTTGTTTGCCCTCTAAGTTGTACCTTTTTTTTTAAAATTATTTTTATTTTTTGCCCAGATAGCTTCATGGTCTGTGTTTGTTTGTGGATTTACCTCTGTTTTGGTTTAGAAATATAAAGTCTTCTGCAGAGATGGCCCCTCTAAAATTCACATGCAGCCCGGGGATTCTATTGATTTGCTGTGCAGAGTTTGTCTCATCTCAGATACAAGGGCTTCAGTTGTTTTTTTTTTTAATTCAGGTGAATGTTTTCCCACCTGTCAAAAAGTCTTTGCAAGATGAAATACTGTTTGACATTAAGTCTTTAGATACAGTCTTTTACAGTTATCTGACTACTTTGAAAGATACCCTAGAGCTAATTTGCAAAAAATCCTCCCAAAAAAATCTCCATAAAATCTGTGTTTAAGCTCGGGAGCGGTTGCCATATCGCTGGGGCGTGTTTTGTTTTGTCATTCGGAGGTTGTTTAAATGCTGTTTGTTTGTGGAACAGCCTTAAAACATTAGACACTAATATCATGATCAAATGTAAGATTTGGATTTGCCAACACATTTTGCTGCCCTCCTCCATAACAACAGCAGCTACTATGTGAACTTGATTTCACTTTTCTCCCTTACCTCCCACCATCCCCCCTACTTTTGCTAATAAAGCCACGTTCCCCGCTGATGGAAAATTGTCGGTTTACCTCGAGCTGCAGGGGGCCTGGCAATCAGTCCTTAGAAAAGCAGTGCCAGGTTAACCTGCTGTGATAGTGGACTCTAGGGACAGTGCCCCACCTCTGCTTGACATGCAGAGGCTCTGTGCACCGATAAGAGGCACGCCTGATGCACAATAGAGTTGTTACCAGCCTCTTCAGTTTAACATTATAAACAACAATCTTCTGATAGGAACTGTGCATGCTAAAAAATTGTTTCATTATTATTTTTTTTCTTAAATCACGTCTCATTCAGTTTGATTTGGACAAAGATGATGTGTTTGTTTGTTATATTTTTATCTTTTTCTTTTTTATCTTATTTTTTTAAAAATCCACTCCACTCTTCCACTCTTTAAGTTTATGTATAAATGCTTGACTTTTCTGAATGCCTTGCTACCTTCAAGGTAAACGCATAACAATGTCATACACCAGAAGCTCTTTCGCACATCCCCAGAGAAACTAATAGTGTGACACTACAGTATGGTTGTTTGCAAATTGAAGATTTGCATTTTTTTTTAAACACAAGCACAGGACGAAGATCAGTATAGGCTGTAATCAAGAAGTACTTTGAATTGTTCTTGATCTGAGCCCTCCAAAGCATTTGTAATGTGGATGGTTTCTGAACTGTAAAAAACAAACCTTGCAAATACACACTTTACCTTTCGGATTTGCATCCACTTCATGAACAAACTTTTCTTGTTTAGCAGGAATTTTAGACCATGTTTGACAGCTCTGCTATTGTTCCCAGCTCCCAATCCCACTTCGCAGAAACTGCAGCTACAGATGGAGCACCAGTTTTCCCCCACAGAAGGGGTCATTATCAATCAGGCTCCAGAACATGTAGTGTTGGGTCATTTTACCCAGCTACAGCCACTACAAGCCTGAAGTGTGCAGTTGGCATGGTGTCAAGAATCAGGGTGTCATTTGCAAGCTAATCACATTTTTCATGCAAACCCCTTCGTATTGACTTGACCATATTTGATTTAATGAAGTGAATTAATTAGACTGAATTGAATTTAGGTACTCTTCAGATAGCAAAAGAGTCAAGCAAGCATTCAGTGACATGTCACATTCTGCTTCACTTCTTGTTTCTGTCTTTTGTCCTTTTCAACTACAGCCTGGCTCAGTGGATGACATTTCTAGGGTCAATACAGAGCTCGTTTACCGTGGTGTGATAATTATGGTAATCCTTGAACTGATCTAAGTATAGTTACCATTCAAAATACCATATTCAGACATGAATAATATATCATTTAAAAAAAAAACCTGTGCAGTCGCAACAAATTGCAGGATATGCAGAGGTCTGCGCACGGCTTCACGCGCATCCTCTGATGAGGAAATTTACAGGAACCCGAACTTACTAGCAAATATGTAAAGCCTGGTGTAACCATGAGCCTCCTAAACCTTCCTGACTTGGATGTAGAACTCAATGTCGGTTGGCCATCTTGAAAGATGTTTTAAACCTTAAATTCATCTTTAATACAAAGGCTTACCAAAGAAGCTATGAGCAAACACAGCGGTAGGCTTTAATGAAAGAATGGACAGATGATAAAGCTGTGACGACAGCTCTGAAGCAACAATGCCTCATTTTGTTAAATGGCACTTGCCTCCTCTCTCTCTCTCCCTGGGTGTCTTTTTTGCTTCCTCTGCTTGTATTTCATGTGGGAGGGACTAATGGGGGATTTATACTTGTGTGTTGAATCTATGCTGCAGGTACATCGTAACGGCCAACTCTTCTGAAACCTGATGTGCACCTCCTTAAAAAAGGAAGTACATGTCCGTGGTGACGCAGCCTGCATAGGCACGAATGCTACCAACAGCAATGATCATTTGAGTGACTACATTGTAGGCTCTACGTAGATGCACTGATTAAATGTAAATGAAGCATAATGCAGATTTTATGATACTATATTTGAATGAGTATGCAACCTAACAAGATGTGGTTGTGTGCACTCCTCCAAAAACCCCAACAGAACTCAGGTTGAAAGTGTGCATTTTGAATGCTGACTGGTTAAAAGGTTGGCCTCAACATGGAAAACAGCGAGACAGTTGTTTTCAACACTCATTTTAACTTTGGCTTTTTTTTAAACTTATCTTTGCACTCTTATTCACCTCTGGTTGAAGGACCAACAACAGTGCAAGCAAAAGCAGCCCAAAAACCTGTTGTTTGTGAATCTGCCCCTGGTGACAGGAAACAGCTACAGCAACAGACAACAGTCTCCAGGGCTGTCCAAAGACTGCCAGTCCAGAACCATGAAAAGCAATCGAGGGCGTACATGAGAAATGAGGAGAGAGAATAGAAGCATTGGAGACACAGGGATGAGGAAGACATGAGGAGAACCAAAGGAGCACAATAGTGCCCATGGCACATACAGATTCTATACTATATGCCGCTACTGTCGGGGATAGGTTTCGCGGAATTATACCCCCTGCTGTTCACTGTCTCTTAATTAGCACCGCATGCTGCAGGTAAATTGGTTTGTGTTAGCATGCATATACAGCTGTGAGGAGAGTAGGCATGTGTCATTTGTTTTGTAAATTGTAATTGCCATGTTTATTTTTATGTTTGCAGAGCCTAATGTGTGCATGAAATAGAAGATAGTATACCGAGAGTAAACGGTATACAAAGGCATGCTTTTTCATATCATAATCTTCTGGTGTCGCTACCTTGGGCTTTCCCCAGACCTGTAGGAGGGAGCTCTGTGGGAGAGAGCTGGTTCATTGCATTTTATTTCCAACATTTTATCATGCTGACCTAGTTTAGCCAGACCTAAAAAAAATGCATCTTTATTTGCTGTACCAGTGCGAGCTGCTTTGCAACCCACCTCCATCCTCAACTCCAATTTTCATGCTCTGTCCATTTCCATATATGACTTGGAGGTGCATTCTCCCTGCCTTAGGCTAGTCAAGATGAACTGATCTGGGATCTATGTGTTGTCTTGGTCTTGAACCAGGAGTCTTTCACTTGTTAGGCAAATGTGTTAACTACTGCAATATGGAGCCACCTCCAAAACAGATCTATAGTACTGAATACTACTGAAAAAAATACAGTTTCAGAAATAGATCAGATCAAGTTCATCCACAGAATGCGAAAATGAATTTCTTAAGCACAATTAAACATAGGCTAAGCCGATAACATATTCTTCTGCTTTGCCACTTCAGATAAATTAGTGTTTACCCTTTTTTGGCCCCTGGCTTTAATTTGCAAGCAACCCTGACCTGACCCTGTGTTGGGATATTCACTGCATCCCTTTTAGTCGAATCATTTAATTATACCAATCTGCCCAGGGTGCCAGTGCAGAGCAGCATCTGAATGTTGCTTCTTCAGTCTGCATGTATAAACAATGTTGGCAGCCGGGTGGAGCTACGATGACCAACACACACTTTTGGGTACATTAAATATACTTTGATGGACATCTGTGGAAAAAGCAGCTGAGTTTCTTTTAGGAATGAGCTGATCCATCAGGGGAGGAAATGATGAGAGGAACCACAAACTCTGTTAATTGGGAGGAAACAGCAGTTGAGATTAGTGTGGAGAGGAGATGAGCGTGTGACCATTAAAAGGCTCCCCTCGTTCTTTTTAGATGTAGTAAAACACACTGCTTTCACACTTATCAATGACAAGGTTTTTTTTCTAGTGTTTTGTGGCATATGTGAGATCACAGAGTCTTTTTTTCTCTGTTGCTTAAGTGCGCTTAACTACATTGAAATAAATTCTAGGGGGGAAAACTCCAAATAGGAAATCAGCCATGACACTAATTTGTGCAAGCAGGTAGTAGGAACCCAAATGTTTGATGTGAACCAAAGTGGCTAAGTGAGTGAAAAGGAATGAGTTCATGCTTGTCATCAAAAGTTGTTCGTTTTCTCCTTGCAGGCACAAATCTTGAAATGCAGTGAAACAACATAACTTTGTCATTTTAAAAAAAAAGGTGACATTTATGTTCTTTATGGCTTCATTTTGACGTAAGAGTGTTTTTACAGAATCTGCATGCATATGTAATTTCTGACACTTAGTGTACAAGAAAAAGCTGGGAGTAGAGACACAGGAGGAGAGTGAAGAAGAGTTAAGAAAAACTATCATGACTGCAAAGAAGAGGACTGCTTTCTGTTCTCGCGGTCTGCATCACTGATGGGTTTTAGAACTGGCTGTCGAAGCCTTAATTAACGATCGTCTCGAGACCCGGGGATACTCACCCCCTCCTCTCTCATTTAATCCTTTCATATATTTGCATCAATATCATAATACAAAGTTATTAGAGAACAAATTGAGTAGCCTGTACTATTATATTGTCTGACAGCGTGCAAGGCATGCCGTTTTTCTGACAGCACTAATCTCAGACTTCTACAACTCTATTTGAAAGCGATATGGAAATGTTACAAGGTCCAGCCTAGTGAGACTGATGTTATGATTTTGACATAAAAGTGACCGAGGTACTTTAAGACAGGACATCTGCATGTCAAAATGCTAAATTATTTACATAAGGCCCAAAGGGACGTTCAAATTTTTCTCAACTGTGCTTTAAGGTCCTGCAAAAAAAAGAGGCAACCGTGGACAATAACCATGGCAATTTAAAATGAAAATTTGATATCATGTTAAAAAATATGCAAATGTACCTTAGTCACTTAGGCCACAGACTCACTTTCCAGTTTATCGCAGGTTCATTCATTTTAATGACTACTATACTGGAGCTTCAGCGTATGTACACACTTCATGGCTGATTAGAGTATAAGCTGACTACTGGAAACTGCATTTAGTCTTCCGTGGCTGCAGTTCTCTCTCACACGCTGCAAGAGATTTACCACCCACAACAAATCTGCCAAGTTAGATTTAGTCTCAAGCAAGTGCAGGTAGGCTGAAAACTGGAAGTACTGGAGGCAGGTGAGCTGTTAAGAATTTAATTATTAAGTGACTAATTTGCTTACTTACTGCTGCTCTTTTTCTTTTCTCCGATTTCAAAGTGCCCTAAAGCCTTGACTGTGCTCTGCTATGTACACGGGGACACAGAGCTGGAGTCCTGATGGTCAAGTAGTCATTCCAGTTGCAGTTGGTCCACTGTAATGTAAACACGCTGCTGACAAGTCTGCACAGTTACAAAAAACAGAGATGCGTGCAAATGCAGAATCATCACTGTCTGATGACAAAATTTACATTGTTCTGACCTAAAGTCTGTGAAGGCGCTCAGTCGTCCAGATCATGGCAATCTTGAGAGCTTGAAAGCAAAAGGCAAGTGGCCTTCTTTAGGTTTGTGAAGCCGTTTCACCTGCTCACCCAAGAAGCTTCTTCGGTTCTAAAAATAAAAGGTGGAGAGTCCCAGGTATTTAACTAGTCGGGGCTATCCAGTTTGGAGGTGGTCCTGAGGGTTGTTGACCCACTATTGAGCATGTCAGTCATTACATGAGTCAAAGTGTGAAAAAAAGGAGCGGGTCATTACCATTACGGGGGGGGGGGTTAGGGGATAAACCACTGCAAGACCTTGCCACACCCCATCATTTGATCTATTGAGGTCACCTGAGGTAAAGGGTGAGTGGGGGTTCAAGCACCTGGGAAGGGATCTCAAGACTGCATTGTTGGTGGTTGATAGCTGGTGTCGTAAGCCACCGCCTCTGTTTAATGACGGTCGTTCACAGTGGCCTCCTTTACTCGTCTGTCAAACCATCTGTCTTCTCGGTCCAAAATGGGAATACTGGCATCCTTGCAAGACAGAAGGCAACCCTTCTCCTTTAAATGCAGGTGTACAGCTGAGTCTTGTCCTGTGGAAGTGGCTCTCCTGTGTTGTGCCATGTGTTCGAGGAGTGGATGCTTGCTTTCTCCTCGCTTTTTTGGTGCGTTCCATTTAAGCCAGAAGTTGGAATTCCTGAATTCTTAACTGGAATTTTCAACTGAAATACAGCTTCAAGTTAGAATCTGAACATCCAACTCAGAAAGTTGGAGTAGCCCCATCAACTTCATCTTCGCAATCCAAAATGGTGAAAGTGCATGTAAACATTAGTAAAACTTTGAAACTTGTAATCTGTTATTTATTTGTGACTGGCTAAATAAGCCATATACTGAGCATCCATTAGGCTCTATCCATGCTGCAGTTGTGTTTCAAAGGGGCAATAAACAAGCATAGAGTTTTATTGGTAGTGTTGCATGACTGCCTCTACCATTCTAAGGAGTAAAGCAATTCCTGTTTTTCCAGTTTTTGCTTTTCTGACTTTACTAAAAGAAAGAGCTCCACTCAGGAGTGATGTCACTCCCAGCTCCAACATCTGGCATCCAAGGTGAATAGTAAAGCAGCATTAGAGGATGCTAGCTGCACCATTTCAAAGATCCACTGTGCACTCTGCTTTGACTCCCAGGTGAGTGGTTGATGTGCTCTATTTTTGCCTCAACACTCATCGTGATCATAAAACCCTAGACCTAGCACTATATTTTGAGAAAAATTAAAAAAATTTTTTGTGTCTGTTAGTTTATTTTTCATCTCTAGATTGGCAAGATTTGGTGAAACAGTTTTCGAAACACAAAAATCACATCCTGTGTTAAATCTCTGATTATACTCTGTTGTGGACATGGACACACTCACTTTGAGATCCGATGACCAAACAGCCATTCTTGTTAACAGCCTGCTGCTTGGGGCGCATGTGTAGTTGGTACATTTTAATGTAAATTCTCTGTGGACGAGTCAGCTGAGGTAACAAAAATCAGCCAGGCGTATCTTGGACCTGAATGGACCCTAGCATACTCACATACACAACTATACTATAAACTATAAACTATAAACAGTGACTGATAACCACTTTTTTCAATAGATATTGGTATAATGAATTGTTTCGTATGGGGTAAGTGTGGAGTGAAAATATGATATTGTGACAGCCCTGTTTTTGGCAACCATTTATTCTCAAGTAATTAAAAAAATAGCTTACTCAATGAGAGTTAAGATTGTCTGCACTGAAGACAAAACAAGTTAAATTACAACAGTTGCTCTTTTCAAAAATACACAGAGTAGCAATCAATGCTGTATAGTGGTGGTATGAAAAAGGGTGCTTAGCAATTTCACTACTTTTTGTACATCAGGTGGCTTCTTGTCAATGGAAAAAACCAACCTAAATCAAATGTGATCCTGATTCTGTAAGAAGAGCCCATAACTTTAGGCAACCGCCTCTCCAAGTTACTTGATGAGTAAATCTTTTTGTACATGAAATCTCTGATGGATTCTGGCATTTGCAACAGCTGCAGCTTGGCTGGTCAAGACTGAATATAAGAAGTGTCCATTTTTAGATTTATTTTACATATGTAAGATGGACATGCTGGTAGCTGGGAAAATGGTGGCAGTGATTGCTGGGATTGGTCCTCTCCCAAAAGCCTATTGCAGCAGCCACGACATGGAAGCTGAGGAGGAGAAGTTGGAGGCAAAGGAAGAGGTGGAGGAGGAGTACAGAGGCAAGCACAAGCTGTGAGTTTGAATGAGGCAAGATTCAGCTCTCAGCCGGACAGCAGCTTAGACATACCCGAAACTCAAAACCCTGGAAACAGTTGAAATACATGGCTTTGGTTAAAAAAAGGGGAGCAGTGGAAAGAGAAGGACCAATAAACTGAATGAAATAAGACAAATGGGAGGTGCAATGTGGGATGTCATATGTTAGGATAGTTTTTGGGGTCACAGGGGTTCATGGTCAAAAAATGGGCAAGGTTTTCTGGAGTGTGGATGAGAAGGGAAAACGGTCACGAACACGTTTGTTTGTACGACAAGGAAAGGATACTTGGTTAAAATGTAAAAAAAAAAAAAAAAAATACTGCATATGGATGTATTGATTTAGCTCACCCAGTGTGGTATTACTTGAGCATTTGAATTGTGGTGACACAAGGGGAACCATGTAGATTATAATTCAGGTCATTATATTCATTTTCTTCACCATGCATCATGCCCACCACCGCCACCTACTCATTAAATAAGACCCATAAGCATATTCGCCATCTTCCACCTCACCCCTCTGCATGCAAAAAGGTATATATAATGGGAGAGTTTTAAAAGGCTGACTGAATTATTTAGCAAAACATGCAGGGATGGGGGTGTGAGGGGGACAACAAAACCACTGCGGGAGGTAATTCAGACCAAAAGACGACTGGGACCGTCTTGTGTTAACCGAGATTATGCTCTGTGGCAGAAATACAGTGCAAAAATTCCACTGTCTCCAGCTTTCATGTTGTGGATGAAAATGAGATGAGCTGAACGAAGACTTGCAGTGGTAATACGGTGATAAACAAACAAAACGCCACATGAATACCCAATTAGTGCTTTGAGTGAGGACCTAATAGCATGCTTGGGTAGGTTTAGAGTAACCCAAACCACTGCCTGGCTATTCTCCATGGGTTCACCGGTTCATAATACATGGTGACTCTCCGGATGCAGAGATTTAATGCCATGACGAGCAGATGGCATTGATTTTTTTCCCCTATTTTTTACACAAGCTCACTCCTATGTGTTTTGACTAATTTGAGTTTGGAGATGAAAGAGTGTTTTCTCTCTTTCTCAGGAGGACATATTTGAATTAGTGGATTTGGACTGTGTGTATTCTTTGGCTTTGTGAATATCTTTGTTATGCTGAAATGATCCCTAAGCTCATTTTTTCCAGTCCGCAGTATCCTGATGGTGAGTCTGAGGAACAAGTTATGCGTGTATGTAGCCATTTATGTGTGTAAGTGTTAATTCTGCTGCTGATCTCAAGCCAAAACTGTAATAGGGGCAGATGTATTTAATTTATTCATTATATATTTATTTGTTGAACACTGGAGGATTCCACCTACAGCTGGACTGTGTGTTTCAACTGCATAGCTGCATCACAAGGTCTTTTAGGTGTGGAGAAGAAGAAACAGTAAGAAATAGAGCAAATGGTATTCAAGCCTATGTTTCGTAAGCGCTTCTGTTAGTCTTTCATTTAGACAGTTTCCTGTCTCATTGAGGCAATTTGTCAATTCGTGTGTGTTTAACCAGCACAGTCTTTGTTGTCTCAGTCGCAGGGAAATTCATGTCAAATTGTCTGTCTTTGCATTTGTGAAGCTCACCTGTCTCTCCAGAGGTGTTCTAATATGGCAGATGGTACTAATTATCAAGGGTCACACACACACACAAACACACACACGCCTATTATTTAAGGTTATTCATGGGGTCACAATACCTCTTAAATTAGCTTCTTCTTTTTCTTTGCAGTATATTTTGTGAAATCGTACAGATGCCGCACCTAACAGAGGATGAAATTAGTTGATGACGTTGTACAGAGTGTAGAGATTATTTTTGCTGCACTGCATTTTTCATCAACTACTAGCCCTTTAATAGATTTAGTCTTATTTCTGTGCAGTGACTGTCATTTTTCATTACACTGCAATATCTACTCGGATTCCTGCGCCTCCAAAAGAGAATTGATTAAATTTCACTCTTTTTTTAAAAATTCACCTCCTCCTCTTCATGCACACACACACACACACACACACACACACAGAGTGTGTGGCATATTCTTGGCCCTGTTTAAATGTCCTCCACTTAACAGTGACTGCAGTCCTTGGTTCTGTGCATTAACCTTTGCAGTGGTATTTAATTAAAGGTCCACACCTGTACCACCACCTCCTCAACCCCCCATCTTCCTCAGCAGAAGCTGTAAATGCTGTAAATCCACGGCAATTAGCATGACCTAAAAACACCACGAGAGCCTTGACACTCACCGGCACATTCTCCTTTGCCCTGTAGACCACTAGTTTTGCCTGTCCTTCTTTTTGACCCGACTGTGGTGCAGCTGTGCTCACACACAGTAAGATTCAGTCGATTACTGTGGCCCCTCTAGTTCATGGGGCCCTGAGGGACCACATTAGGACACAAGTAGGGGTCACAGGTCCCCCAGGTTCCTTGAGGATACTTCTTTTTCACCTATCCCCAAATTATCATTACTCAAATGAGCAGCATAGACTATTGTTGGATTTAAATTGTTGCCCTTAAGGATGTCTCTACTTTGAGTCATGCTAAGGCATTCTGAGTTTCCACATAGCCAATTAAGGTTCCACAGCTTCTTTAAATGTTGTTTAAATTACTTGGTTGTAATGACTGTTCGTGCTCATAGTATACTGTGCCTTCAGGAAAGAAGCAGCACTTGTTTAATAGAGTAAGCCAAGCTAAAAACACTGAAAGGATATTTAATAGGAGCCTAAAATAGTTTGTAAAGGTCACAACTCAGTGCTGCTAATTTACAATGGCGTACAGCTTTTATGAACAAGGTGCTCTTTGGAACACATTTTTGATCAACTAAATGAGTATTGCAGTAAATGTTCATTAACAATATCGTTTGTTTCACTGTTTTCAATTGAATATATGCTTTTGAAGCACAGCCCTGCCTTGAAGAATTAAAGAACAACTAAACTTTATTGGTATTTTTTGGCAGTCAGAGGCCATGACAAGTAACCATAATACTATGATAGAACACATTAAAATTAAACTAGAGTCCTCACTTAGTTTTAACAAAAATGTCCTTTTGTTGCTAAAACCTAACCATATGCAGAAGCACATCTAAATTATTCTGGCTAAATTTAAAACACAACCTCAATGTAATGAGCCCACCACAGGTTTTTCCAATTTTTGGGGAAAATGCTTCTATACACATCAAAAACACACAAACTGGTAACTTCCCTGTTACAGGCAAATCAGGGCAGAAAACCACAAAAATGAAAAAGAAAAATCTGTTTCTATGACTTCCAGACATTTTAATGAATTGCTTATTGCATTTTCTACAAGAGGAAAGTTTGAGTTTTGGGTATCACAGAACAAACTGATGCCAAAGAGTCTTTAACAATTTCTAATACATTTTTATTTTTTAAATTTTGCCTCTGTATACCACCATCATGGATTTTGAATCCAACAGTCAAGATGTCACTGAGGTAAAGGCTTTCAGCTTTAATTCAAAAGCTTTAAAAAATGATTGGTTGAAGTGTTTGGGAATTATAGGCACTTTTGTATGTAGTCCCCATTTCCAGAGACTCTAAAGAAACTGTACAATTGACTGACATGTCTCACATGTTCCAGCATACAGACACACAATCAAACCTACAGTATTACATTCATTCCATCACAAACACATCCATTTATGCAGATGTGAACTATGGCCAAAACATAAGGTGAGAAAGATTAAAGAAAAGCTGACCTGTAAAAATTAGTTTTTAGCAGTCGTTTAAAACAAACAAAAGATTTATCGAACCTAATAGGCTGAAAAGGGTGTTCCAAAGTTTAGGCACTACAATCTCCAAAGTTGAATTGGCTCTGAATTTAAAATAAGGCCATGTAACTGTTAATGGATCCTGATCAGACGAGGCCTGTTCACTCGTGATAAATTAAGATAAAAGATCTGGAGTAGATCCCAAGTGTTGAACTTGCATTTGGTAGCTATTCAAAGGAATTATCAATATGAGGCCCGAAGTGACATTGATGCCAGTGAGAGAGGCCACCATTACGTTGAAAAAACAAAATAAACCTGTAAGAGTTTACAAGAAAACATCTGAAAGAGCTTGCAGAGTTCTGGAAAAACATCTTTGGACAGATGAAACCAAAATGACCTTGTACCAGAAGGATGGAAAAAGAAAAGTATCAGTAAGGAAAGGAACAGTTTACAGTCTGAAGTATAACACATCATCTGTCAAACATGGTGAAGGCAATGTTATTGTGTGACTGCTCATAGAAGTAGCTGGATGCATTATGATCGTATGTGTACAGGGGTATACTCCCTGCTCAGATTCAACCAGATGCTCCAAAACTAATCAGACAGCACTCCACAGTTCAAATGGAGAATGACCCAAAACAAAAGCAACCCATGAGTTTCTCAAGGCAAAGAAACAGAATAATCTTCAATGACAGATCAGTCACCTGATCTCAAACCAATCGAGCATTTACATATTTACTCAAGACAAAAGAGATACCTACAAATAATCAACAACTGAAAGTGACTGCACTAAAGGCCTAGCAGAATATCTCCAGGGAAGAAACACAGCATATGGTGATGTCCATGGGTTAAAGACTTCAGTTAGGTTGCAGTTCTAGACTGCATAGATTTCCATCCATGAATTAAAAACAATGCTTACATTTAAATTTGATTAATTTGTCAATTTGTTTTTGAGAATCTGAAAATGGGGGGACTATGTATAAAAATGAGACCAGTTGTGAAGGGAACTGTCAAGCAGAAGAGGAGTCCTATAGGACTTGGCAAGTGACATGTATCAACAGGCTGGAAAAGAGACCATCGAACAACACTTCTGATTGGGCTCCAAGCAGTTCTGGCAAACTGTCAGGTGACAGTCTTCTAAAAATTTCATTTGATAAATAGAATATAGAGTATCTCCAAAAGTTGATTCTGTTCATCTGGACGTAGCGTTTTGTGGGAGAAACGTTTCGTCACTCATCCAAGTGACTTCTTCAGTCTCAGCTGACTGCAGGTTTCCCCAATCTTATAAACAGTACATTTGCATAACGACTGAAACCAGCCCACTGAAGGAACAATGGGCTGGGAGGTCAGTTCCTTAATCTTAATTATGCAAATTCTCATGACCATTGATCAACAACCACTGACCAAAACCCACTGATCAAAGACCACTGATCAATGGCCATGAGTACCATTCACAGAGAGTTGGGGAATGGCTGCA
>VUQG01021322.1:76909-87098 GCA_015106755.1 Etia nguti | reverse complement strand
TGAAATATGCAAAAAAAAAAAAAAAAGCACATAAAAAAAAAAAAAAAAAGAAAAGGAAAAAAAGAAATGAAATAGTGGAAGAAAAATAGAAGCAGTGACTTTTTATGCTGGGAAACATCTATTAAACTCACGTTTGTGAAAAAATGTAAACAAAAAAATCTTAATCTTTCTTTCATAAATTTGAATACTAAAGGGATATAAATTAAAAAAAATAAGACAAAGAGCATTCTAGGTTGTAAGGTCTAAAACAGCTGCTTTTTGGAGGGAGCTGTGTGAGCTGACCTAAGCTCGGTCACTCAACAGCATGAAAAACACTCCAGTGTTGACTTGACAAGACTCCTCAGGGCTGTAGTGACTTTAATAAGAGTCGATAGCACTCCTGAGACGAGTCACGGCTCAGGAAAGTGTGGGTTAGAGAGGCAGGAACACAAATACAGGAGCTCGAATCAGCTCTTTCAAGCGCTATGAAATAGAAAATGTAGGCCGCACTAACAAATGCGATAACACATCCAGAAAATTGTGAAAAGGCTGCTTTGATTTGTTTTAATTCGGAGGCTCTTTGTTCCTCTGTGCTTCCTGACTGCTGATGTTTTGGTAACAAATAGGCTGCAATTGAAAAACCGTTTGGTATGATGTTGCACCCTTTGACAGGACGCTTTAAGCGCTCATCACAAAGTGCCTTGATTATCAGGCTTCCAAGCTTCTCTTTGTTTTCAATCCCTTCGTCTCACATCAAATGATTATCATCGACTTTTCTGAGAGAGTGCGAGCGGGTCACATGTCAGCAAGATATCCTTTTGATCCTCACATACAAAAGGAAACTGAGTAAGCCCTTGCTTTTTACTCTGCTCCTCTTCAATGTCGGTTAAAAGACGTTTTTAGGTCTTTCCAAACTCGACTTGTGTTGAACTTTTTGGAG
Source organism: Etia nguti (assembly GCA_015106755.1). Classification (NCBI taxonomy): domain Eukaryota; kingdom Metazoa; phylum Chordata; class Actinopteri; order Cichliformes; family Cichlidae; genus Etia; species Etia nguti. The sequence goes on along the minus strand of VUQG01021322.1, from coordinate 86,179 downwards.
TAGAACGGAGAAGAACGTGAGCCGTCGCACATACAGTGACTCATCGTTGAGGAAATAAAAGGAACAAGCACGTAAGCGTTAAAGGCACGGATTGGCAGTTAGAGAAATGTCAACAAAAGCGAGCAGGACACCTTGCTTTCTGCCTCTTATTCCCAAATATTATCTTCAGCTCAAGAGTGAGCATGTGGTCTGTGTTACTCGCAGCTGATCCTCTCACTCTGTACACAGCAGGAACTGATAGCCCTCCTCTATAAACTATACACATGTCAGCATCACCCTAATGTTTATAATCTGTGGCTCTCCGTAACCCATTAGCCACTCCAAACTTCTCTTTACTGCGGAAACTTTTTCCTGAGCTGTGTTTCCATGAAGGCAGTCAGACAGAGATGGATTCAGAGGGTAAACCACAAAAAAAAAAGAACATTTTAAGGATCTAAACAAATCTGCTTTCACTTGCTCTGATCCAATCGTGATCTAATACTCGACGTTTAAGCACTGCAATCACCCTCAGTTCAAATGAGGAAAGCGATCTCGCTTGTGGTTGTGGCTGTGCACACGGAGGCAAAGTGGCTGTTAGAGCTTCCTGTATGGCTTGAAAGCTTGAAGAGAAATGACTGCGACAGTGGGAAACTATATAACATAAACCGCAATCTCCGGAGAGGGAGCTACAAAGCGAGGCACGTACAGAGGAGTGGGAGGACTCCTGTGAGGAGAAACGCTGGCTGGGACACGGTCGTCCGGGGAGAATATACAGCAGTCCTGTAATCTTTATTCCTGATGGCAACCCCACATAATTATAGCCCTGAGTAAATGCTTTATGAAGGCCATTTCTGCAAAATTATGACTGTGTTTTTGATTCCCTTCTGTCTCCTGGCCTCATCCTCCTCAGCCCACAGCTGCTAAAGTGGGGGAAATAAAGCACTTTTTTCATTAAAGAGGAGGGAGGAAGAGGCTCAAATATTTTCCCCTGGGAGAGTTCATTTAAAGTATCCCTCTGCTTTGTTATTTTAGCAGCCCTTCAAAAAAAAAAACTGCTATACTCCTTTAAACACTGCTGTGCCTGGGTAAAAGATATAAAACCAGTGGACAGCGAATAAGAAAGGGAAAAGTGAGTAGAAAGTTAAAGGACTAAAAGGTTTCTGTGATCTCATTAAATGGGCATTGAGAGAAGAGCACAGAACCTCAAATTATCACCAACTTCCAAGCTTGTATTTTATCCTGTAATCATGACATCAGGGGAAAAAAAAAAAGGTGGTCAGGATGTACCGTGTTGGGCGTATAAGGCAAGCCGTAGAATTTCTGCTGCATGTCCTTCAGGATTTCTGTGGTAGAGCTGTTCTGTGGTTTGCTGTGGTAGATCTGGTCCAAGACTGCATAGAAAATCTACACAGCAAGAAAAAACCCCCAAAACAATCAGCAATGTGCAAACTCTTAAACTGCAGAAATAGAGTAAAACAGTGATTAATGTTACACCATTTCACATGAATGCTAATGTAGAGCCCATTAAACTTTTAACATGTTTTGTGGGCGTCTCGTTTGAATCAGTTTTAGCTTTGTAAAGAAAAGCAGATAAGCCAGGAGCACAAAAAATAGCTTTCCTAATAGAAAAAAGAGGGAGAAATGCTATAACAGTATGGGAACCAAGTTCAAATCGAAAAGATAAAAACCAAACCAAAACCTTTCATAGCCACCAGATGCTGTCTGTGAACAGAGGAGGAGGACTGTTCTTTATGACAACATTAGCTCCTCAGGTTTTTTTGTGTTTTTTTTATGACTTTTGCACCCCGGGTGCTTGCGTGAGATTTTTATTTACACTGCCTGTATGAGGTTTTCACAGTTTGTTTTTTTTTTCTTAGGGGTGGGCATAACACTGAAATAGTCCCACACAAGCATCATAAATTAGCTGGCATGTGTTATGAATGGTTCCTGCTGTTGCGTGCTCTGTGACAACGTACATGCAAGGACATTAATCTTACCTGCAACTGAGTGTCTGCAGCTCCACACACCTTTTTGGACTCACACAAGCGAGCCACCATACTCTCGGGCAGCGGCTAAAGAGACGTTAAAACAAATTAAAGCTACAAGTAAACAGAATTTTCATCCGAAGCCTTCATCCTGTAAATTTTAATTATAATGATGGCGATGCCATGACCATAACTCTTCATCAGAACATACTTCAATGCTTTATTGGTTCAAATCTGTCCCCAGTTTCAATCATTTCGAGCATTTAAGGTGTACCTGTCCAGTTTCATAGTGTCGTGCAAACTGGCTGATGACTCGATAGTCGGTGGCAAAGTATTCCATGAGGATGGAGGGGACTTCAGCAAAATCAGTTGCACATCTGGTTCCTAGAGAAGAGATGAGAGACTTTAAAACAAAGCAAGACATGAGTGACTTTATTCTTGGCTGCTTAAGTGCTTTGGCTTTTATGCTAAGAGTGTTGACAACAAAAAAAAGTTAGCCGGAATGAGAAAACAAAGTCTTTACAGCCCCAACCAAAAGTCAGAATCAATACAAGTCCTTATGATCTGGTGATATTCAGCAATAGGCAATAGGTAAGCAAAAGCACATACGGCAGGAAGAGATGTGTGGAACAGAAGTGAAAAAGAGCAACTGTCATGAGATTTACACAACATAAACTTAACCAACATGTCTAAACATTGTGCCCACTAAAGAAACAGCCTTCAGTGCAGTTAATAGATACTGTTGTCAGGCTCAAGTAAAGACTTTGGGATCTTAAATTACTAGTGAAGGTATCTGCAAACCAAACTATATCAAATGACAGCGTTAGCAGCCAGCTATCGTGTACCCTCTCCTCGGGGCTTACTTTCCATGTTCAATTCACCACAGTGTAATGTATAACCCCTGCCTACAGCTCTGTATCAATCTATGTAATTCTACCTTGTGAAATTTGGAAATGCAAAGCCATATTGTTCCAATATTATTACTTCTCTAAATCCTCAAGCAAACCAGGATCCACTGAAGAGCCCTACTCATTGTAAGGCTCACACCGCACCTGTCACATGCTGGTAGCGAGTGCGTCCCAGCATGGAGTGCATAGCGTGGCCCATCTCGTGGAAGAGGTTCTCCATCATGCCGGGAGTGAGCAAGGTGGGGGCGCCCTTGGTAGGGTGAGGCAGACTCAGCATCAGCACCACGACTGGCAACTGGTACTGACCCGTTTCCTGGCACTGGCGCCCACCGCGGATGGTGAAGTGACAGTCCTGGGAGGAAAATGAGGAGTGAGGCTAAAGTGCTACTATAGAAAACAATGCTATACTAAAGCATTCGCTGATACATACTAATGAATTTATCAAAACCTAATTAAATAGAAACTCAAAAAAAAAAGTTGGGACACTTTTAAAAATGTGGGGGAAAAAAACTGAATGCAGAGATTTGCAAATCTCATAAACACATTTTACTCACAATAGAAATCCAATTTTTACACAGAAAATGTATCATTTTAAGAGCATACAGTATTGAATTTCAGCCTTCCGCACAAAGAATTCTCTGAATGTTTTGATATTGTGTCGATTAAGAGACGTTCATGTTGAGGAACATTATTCTAAAGTTCTCCCACATTTTATAGACCCAGTTTTTTTGCAGATTGGTGAACCTCTGCTCATCTTTACTTCTGTGAAACCCTGACCTGTTGTCAATTAACCTAACTGGTTGCAAAATGTTCCTCCAGCTGTTTCCCTTTAGTAGCATTTAGTTTTCCAGCCTTTCGCTGCTCCAGTCCCAACTTTATTTCAAATGTTGCTTTTTTCATGAAATGGTCTCAGTTTAAACATGTATGTTAAAATATGGTTTCTATGTTTTAGTGTGAATAAAATGTGGGTTTTCTGTTTTTAACTCACATTTTACAAAACTCGTTTGTAAACGGTTAACCACATTTCAAATAAGGAAGAGATGCTTTAAAAACTAGAGTACGTCGATGAGTGTGTGCGCATACCTGATGAGGTTTATTTTGCCGGTGGAAAAAGTCACAGTAGATGTATCCCAGTAATCCCTCTGTCTCATGGACCACAGCCTAGAGAAATGCGCACACAATGATGTAATCGCCCAATAACTGCACACAGACACGGCATCAGAAACTTTGATCTTTAAAAACTATCTGTGGATTAGCGCTTGGCACAGACTATTTCACACAAGCGAACATTTTTTCCCCCACTAATAATGAGTTACCAGTTTGCGGACATCCTCGCTCCAGACCTCTCCAGCTCTGGGTTGTTCAGACATGAGGGAGACGCCGTACAGCTGAGAGAAGAGATTGTTCAAACCCTCCATACAGGAACCAAGAGACAAGTACGGACTGTACAGACTGGGCTCTATGTTGTACCTGCCGTGACAAATCAGAACAGGTCAATGAAGGAAGGAGTGTTTGACCTTCTGCACCGTGATCCAACACACAAGGAGCTCAGTCCTCAGTACCATCTCCTCAGCACGACTTCAAAATTTTGATTTTTTAGAGTGTCAAAATGACCCAAAAGGCCCTTTTTTATTACCGAACCAGGACTTCAATTTAAAGCCCAGATGAAGAAAGAATGGTAACGCCTGCCCTCTTTAAACCAGGAAATATTTCTGTATACGTTTAGCTGCAGGTCGCTCACTTGACTAGCTTAAAAAAAAAAAAGGATCCTGACTATTACTCATATGTGAGCTCAGCTGGCAGGGCAAAGCCACCACAGTGCCAGGGCTCAGGTTTGGCGATGCCGTCCCTCTCCTGGGGCCACCCATGCTTAAAATGGCTCCTTTCATTCATGCTGCTTATAAGGCATCAAAGATAAGACCACCGAGCCAAAACGGTTGTTTAGCTAGAACACCACATCCATATATTATCAGTGATGAATAACAGGCCACTGCTGAACACAGCTACTAGCTGTGTTTACCACACACACGCTCTAGTCCCTGTTTCAGTAGGGTCTGAACACACACCAGTTCAAGCTGGTACTGATGGAAAAGCACCGATAAAAAGAAAATGAGTGATTGAGAGAAAGAAAAAAAAAAGGCTACGATTGTGACTAAAGAGCCTCAGTGGGAGGAATTAACGTGAGTGTGTAAGAGTGTACTTGTATGACTGTCTTTGTGAGGACCAACTTAAATTTGGGATCTTGGCTATCCTGACCTTTCCTCATACACCCACTCAAAAGGGCTTTTCTTCTTCTTTTTTTAAATGCCACATCAGTTTTTTAGGCAGCACAGTGGCTCCCTGTCATTGCGTGGGTTCTCTCCGGGGTACTCTGGCTTCCTCCCTCAGTCCAAAGACATGCACTTAGTGGCATTATGTTAACCTGCGATTCTAAATTGCCCATAGGTGTGAATGTGAGTGTGAATGGTTGTTTCTCTCTCTCTCTGTGTTAGCCCTGCGTCAGGCTGGTGACCTGTCCAGGGTGTACCCTGCCTCTCGCCCTACCCCCACCCCGTGACCCTGACAAGGATAAACAGAAGAGGATGGATGGGCCAGTCCTGTCAACTGTCAGTCCTCTCCCAAAGGACTGGCACCATGAGGAATTAGAGCACAGACCCCACTCCTCCTCAGAAAACCTGTAAAGACTCATCATCAAGTCCAAGTTTCAATAAAACTTGGTAGCTGCTTAAGTTCAAAGAACACCTGACAGATCACTAATGTCTGCAATAAAGAGTTACCTAATGCCTCCCCAGATCATGTGACTCAACATATAATTAGCCTCTGCTCTGTAAAGTGCAGCTCATTAACCCTTTAAAGCCTGAAATGTGAAATAATTTCATTGAACCATCTGAAAATTAGTTTCCATAGATGACTTTTAATTTGTATCGTATTTGTATATCTGGCTTTTTTTTTTTAAAATTGTCTAAAAATGTATTGTATATAGAACACTAGACGTTAAGGAAAGTGAAAAGAAAGACTAATAAAAGCAAAAATTATGGCTCCTTGAATTTGCTATGTGCCAAAGATGACCACAGTTTATTTAAGTGCGAGTCAACTGTGAAACACATTGTTCCAAGTCATGGGTCACATCCAGGACGGTGTATGCTTTCTATCATGCATTGATGCATTTGAACCTCACCTGTTTTTTTATACAATTCCAAGTCTTTATTTTTAGTCTAACTTCATTTGTTTTCAGCTAGTTACATCTGGCTTGCTGGTACTGGGCACTGCATTGACATCTGATGACTGTGGAGGTTTCTTGAGTACAGGGAAGCCATGGTGATCTTGGCTCTACCTCTTGGCTGTAGCTCAAGAGGTAGAGCAGGTCAGCTGCTGATCGGAAGGTTGATGGTTCGATCCCTCGCTTCCCCAGTTTGCATGCCAAATATCCTTGGGCAAGATACTAACCCCGACTTCCTCTCCGATGCATCCATCGGAGTATGAATGCGTATGAATGATAGTTAGAAAGCACTCACCGTATAGATAATAGTGCTTGTGTGTATGGGGTGAATGCGGCGTGTTGTATAGAGCGCTTTGAGTACTCCAGGAGAGTAGAAAAGCGCTATATAAGAACCAGTCCATTTACCATCGCCATCTTCAAGAAACCAGTTTGAGATGATCTGAGCTTTGTGACATGCTGTGTTATCCTGCTGGAGGCTCCCATCAGAGGATGGGTACACAGTGGTGATGGACATGGTCAGAATCATTAAAAACACGATTCTGTCATAGAAATCAGTTGGTACTAAGGCGCATGAAAGCATGCCAAACCCCCCCCAAAAATATCCCCCACACCATCACCATCACTCAGAAATGGTGATACCGTTGAAAGCAGGATGGATCCATGCTTTCATGTTGTTGTGCCAATTCTGATCCTACCATCTGAATGTTGGAGGAGAAATTAAGACTCATCAGGCCGAGCAACATTTTGGAGTTTTCTGTTGCCCAGTTTCGGTCAACTCATGTGAGTTGCAGCCTCAGTTTCTTGTTCTTAATGACAGGAGTAGCACCTGGTGTGGCCTTCTTTTGCTGTATCTGCTTCAAGGTTCGACATGTTCTGTGTTCAGAGATGCTCTTCTGCATACCTTGGATGTAACAAGTGCTTATTTGAGTTACCACTGCCTTCCTCTCAGCTCGAAGCAGTCTGGGCATTCTCCCCTAAACTCCGACTTCAATAAGGCATTTTCACCCAGAGAACTGCCGCTCACTGGATAATTTCTCTTTTTCAGGCCGTTCTCTGTAAACTTTAGCATTTTTCAGAGCAGCTCATCTGGCACCAACAACCATGCTGTGTTGTTCTTTCCCATTCTGATGCTCATCATGACCGTGTCTACATGCCTGATTGCAGGGAGTAGCTGCCATGTGATTGGCTGATTAGATCAAGTCATCAAGTCATAAGAAGCAAAGACTGCCATCGGGTGAAAAAAAATTAAAGAGCAATAATGATATCATGACCGACGCTTCAGATGAAAAACAAGTCCTATCCATGAGAAATACAGATGGAAGTGTTTCACCGCAGTAATGTAGTCATAAATCAAGTGCAGCAGTCTTTAAAAGGGAATGAAACAATGTTTGGCCTGCAAGAGACACTGAGACGAGGTTTTAAACATAAACTGCCCCAAAATACAGCTGCTCAAAAACTCTCAAACTAAAGGAAAGGAGAAAATCAGACCTGAAGTTTACTCCCATGCTTCTCTCCTAACACCTTTTGTAAAAAGCGACACTTGATAAAGAAGTGGGACGTAATAAGAGCTACCGCTGTGAAGCAATATGGAATTACAAACATCTGAATGACTATCAAGTGACAGCAAGCTGAAAAATATGTTTCATAAAAGCTAAATACTCACCTTTCAGCACGCAAGACACCGCTGAGGTATGGATGATCCCAGGGCATGAGCTCCTGTTAGAAAACACAGAAGTTATCGTAACTCTGAATCAGAATGAACGTACATGAGTTAAATTTTAATACTGTGTAATCAGTATTAATTGCTTTAAGGCATAACAGCATAGAGGGAAATGTGTAATACTGAGTGTAATGTTGTGTAGTTGGCAAAAATAATCTTGCACATTAAAAAAATAAAAATCACCCACAGAATGGCGAGGGCTGACTTTCTTCTTCATGTCTCTCATCATCTTAAAGTCTTTTGCTGTTCTGAAAGAGAAGCACCAAACAAGTTATTAGCGCGATGACTCGAGGCGTTCATTCCTGCTTTTTACCCACCTATCTCTACTCAGGGTCATCAGGGGCCAGAGCCAATCCCAGCATGCATTTGGCTGAAGGCAGGGAAACACCCTGGACAGGCTGCCAGGCTAACAAGCTCACATTCATACCTGGGTAATTTAGAGTCTCCCAGTCCACCTGAATTGCATATTTTTGGACTATTTGAGGAAATCTAAGCACACAGAGAACACATCCCACACAAAAAGAGGAACACAGAGGCTTTCTGAACATGAATAACTGTGGAAATTATCAAACTCATATTCGCATGTATGACAAAACAAATTAATGGGTCACTCTTTTCAGTAATTATGGATCTTTGGGAAACATCTTAAATAGCCCAATAACTCATGGTTAACCTCGAGGGGAAGCACTGATTTAATGAAGCCTTTACACCAAAGGCAATAAAAACATAAATCAGCTCGTGCTGATGACTCAACCTGCCAAACTGAAATAGCTGATCAGTGGATTTTTATTATGAAAAACACGGAAAACTGTACCTGTCTGACAGCTTGTCTGTTAACAGCTGAAGAAAGCTCATCACTGTCTCTACAAAGAGGGATAAGGACAAAAATGCAGCATGTAGTTCTCAAAGGCACAAAATATTAACAGTGCTGACTAATAAAAATGTCCCGAATGTGAGAAAAAAAAAAAGAAAAAAGATAGGTGTAGTAACCTGGGGTTTTGGCCATCGTTCCCTTTAGGGCTCTGTGTCCGTAAGACTCATAGCCCACCAGCGTGGCCAGTTTGTATCTGCATTTCAGCAGCTTTTCCAAACACCCCATCAGCTCTGCATTGGGATAGAGATAAATCCTGTAGGCGATTTCTCGCACCTACACAAGTGGAAGAGGAAGAAGGGGAGAGAAAAATTCATGACAAAATATAGTATTGTTAAAATGGCATATCAACGAGGCTGCTGAGAAATCTTTGCAGGGTCAGAGGTAGACGGCTAGATAAAACACTAACTCTGTTTTCAAACTGAAAATGTTAAAATGTACTTCCAATTTTTTTAAATTTTTCCTTTCTATGTTATCTATCATCTCAAACTTAAAGAAAATAGTTGAGCATGCTTAAATTCTACAGTGGTACAACACAGCTGTCAGAAAGTCATTTTAAAATTACTCTGTTTGCAGATCAATTTCTT